>VZDJ01000154.1:1788905-1867325 GCA_008694505.1 Cyanoderma ruficeps | reverse complement strand
TGCAGGGACAGGAGCTCCTGCAGCGGGGCCAGCACAGGCTGGGAGGATGAGGAGGGACTGGAGCATCTCCATGGCCAGGAAAGGCTGAGGGAGCTGGGGCTGCTCAGCCTGGAGAGGAGCCCCAGCTGAGAGGGGCCCTCAGCCCTGGGTGTCCCTGTGTGCAGGGAGGGGCAGAGCAGGGCCCAGGCTCTGCTCCGGGGGCCCAGCAGTGGCACCAGAGCAACGGGCAGGGGCTGAGCCCAGCAATTCCCCCTGCACAGGAGGCACAACTTCTGCCCTGGGCAGTGCCCAGCCCTCAACAGGCTGCCCAGGGAGGGGCTGGAGTCTCCTCACGGGGATATTCCAGAGCCCTCTGGACACAATCCTGTGCCCTGTGCTCTGGGATGGCCCTGCCTGAGCAGGGAGGTGGCACCAGGGACCCTCTGGGGTCCCTTCAGGCCTGGCCCAGCCTGGGATTGAAAGTTTCCCCTCATTCCTGTGCCTCTTGCATCCCATCATTAATTCCTGCCTGGAGCAGTGCTCCTGGCCCTGGAGGATCTGCAGAATTCCATCAGGGTTTTCCTTGCTGTGCATCCATGCCATGTCTGTGGGGAGCAGTGGGTGGTGGCACCCTGGGGCTCCAGGAGCCAAGGGAAGGCTCCTGAGTCCCCCCAGTGCTGGGCAGAGCCCTCAGGCAGGGAGAGTTTCTCTTTCCAGTCAGGCCAGCCCAGCCCAGGGCCAGCTGAAGGAGCTGTGACACCGATTCCAGCTTAGAGAAGAGCCAGGGGAGGGGTCTCAGCCATTCTTGTGTCGATGTATTTTTATCCTGAAGGGCTCCACAGGCAGTGAAGAATTCCCTAAAACACCTGCCCACGTTAGGCTGGGATCCCAGGGCTGTTCAGGGTTGGCTCACCTCTTACATGGATGCTGTGAAACTGCTTTGAGCTTTAAATCTTTAGTTACCTGTGGAACAATCACAGCCCTGTTAAATCTGAGCTGTCGATCTCCTGGGCATTGGGGCTGTTGTTCCCCACTCTGGGTTTGGGATTTATTCCTCAGGAGGAGCCATTTCTCCCCCTGGCACACCTGCCCCTCTGGCATTGTGGTTCATGGCTGTCACTGCACTGAAAATGGTGATTATTGATTGATCTGCTTTGGAATGGATCCCAGCTTGGTTGTTCTTGGGGGAATGGGGCCACAGGATCATGGAATGGGTTGGGTGGGAAGGGACCTCAAAACTCAGCCAGTGCCACCCCTGCCATGGCAGGGACACCTTCCACTGTCCCAGGCTGCTCCAAGCCCCAGTGTCCAGCCTGGCCTGGGACATTGCCAGGGATCCAGGGGCAGCCCCAGCTGCTCTGGGCACCCTGTGCCAGGGCCTGCCCACCCTCCCAGGGAGAATTCCCTCCCAGTATCCCATCCAACCCTCTGGCAGTGGGAGGCCATTCCCCCTTGTGCCTTAAAGGCTTTGCTGGATCCTCTTCTTTGGAGTTTGCCTTTTAATCTGCTGAGTGTTCATGGATCAGACCTGGAGGGAGCAGAGTTTGATGTGAGGTCTGACATTGTCACCTCCCCACCCTGGAGGGAGCTCGGCTCTGCAGGGCCTGGATCCTCCTTGGGATCAGGATTTTTCCTTCACAGGTGACATGATGTCTCCTCTGCCGTTGCTTTCCTGGTGGCCTCACACATGTCCCCACTTTGCACAAGAAAAATGAGCCTTGGGCACCTTGATTTATGCCAGGACTAGTTCCCAGTGCTGTGACTCTGCAGTGTCCCCTCCTGGCTCTGCCTTCAGCAGGGACACGCTGTAATTCCATGGGCAGGGACGGAGGATCGTCAGCCACGGCTGATTGCAGAATTTCAGGGGTGTCAGCAGTTTTCCCAACCAAAAAAGCTTTTAGCTCTTGGGCACAAAGTCAAGTGCCATTTGAAGTGCACAGCCATCAAGTTTGGGGGGGAAAAAAAATCCACAATAACCAAGGAGCCTGTCTGTTTTCCCTCTTTTTTTGGATGAAATGCGTAATAAGCTCTTAGCTGAGATAAATCCTAATTGAGGCTTCAGCCGAGGCTGGGGCTAAATGAGCAGAGCAGGTCTTGGAGACAAATGCAGCTCCAGCTTATCAAAGTGAGCCATTCTTCACAGGGAAAGAGGATTTGTGTCATTAAACCTCTTCATCTCCCCTGTTCCCAAACACTGCCCCCTGCCTCTGTCCAGAGGCACCCAGATCCATCCCAATCCCTTGGCACATGGCTCTGGTGCTGCTCCTGGGCCACTGGCCCAGGCTGGGCTGCCCTGGATCACAGTCCCACGCTCAGGGTTGGGGTGACCTTGGCAAGGTCCCTCACTGAGGGGCACCTGGGCTCGGCCCCACATCCACACCTGCCCTCCAGGGCTGTCCCAGCTCCCCACACCAGGGGCTTTCCCGTGAAAGTGTCAGCTGGCAAGGGCAGGAGGCCTGGGAAGATTTTGGGAGGCATTTTAGGAGCTTCCCTCCTGGAAAGTTGGGCTGAAGTGGGGGAGGATCTGGTACTTGGAAGGCTCCAGGAAAGCATCCAACAGTGCAGCCCTCATGGAGCTGGATCCTGGGATGGGCTGGGTAGGAAGGGACCCTAAAGCCCATCCCAGCCATGGGCAGGGACACCTCCCACTGTCCCAGGCTGCTCCAAGCCCCAACCTGGCCTTGGGCACTGCCAGGGATCCAGGGGCAGCCACAGCTGCTCTGGGAATTTCATCTCAAACCCTCCCCACCCTGCCAGGAAACAATTCCTGCCCAATATCCATCCCTGCCCTCTGGCAGTGGGAAGCCATTCCCTGTGTCCTGTCCCTCCATCCCTTGTCCCCAGTCCCTCTCCAGCTCTCCTGGAGCCCCTTTAGGCCCTGAAGGGGCTCTGAGCTCTCCCTGGAGCTTCTCCTCTCCAGGGGAGCCCCCCCAGCTCCCCCAGCCTGGCTCCAGAGCAGAGGGGCTGCAGCCCTGGGCTTGCTCCAACAGGATGAGGTGCTTCCAGTGCTGAGAATTCCAGAGCTGGAAGCAGCTCTGCAGGGGGGTCTCACAAGGGCAGAGCAGAGGTAGAGAATCAATTCCCTGCTGGCTCTGGGTACTTATCCACCTGAATTCCTTCTGTTTTCCTATTAAAGCTGTATCCTGCAGGGGCCTCTGGATGGCTTTCCCTGCACCTCCATGTGGTGCAAAATTAGAAGAACACCAGCAGGGGATCCCAGTTCATCCCCACCCGGCTGCTCTCAGCATAACCTGGGCTTGGTGCTTCCTGGCTCCCTGAGAGTTTCCTTTCCTCCAGTTCCAGGTGGATGGGGAGTGGAGGACGTGGATCGACTACAGCCGTTTCCAGGAGCTGGTGGGGGAGTACGAGCGGAGCGGCGGCTGCAGGACCTTCACAGCGGCCGAGTACACGGCCAGGACTCCCCCCTGGGCCCTCTTCGGGGCCAGGGAACGGGGATTCGACCCCTCAGAGGTCAGATTCCAGCGCAGGAACCAGGCACGGGACATCTCGGGGTGCTGAGGCTCGCCGTGCCCTGGCCTTCCCAGGACTGCATTTGGGGCTGGCACCGACCTTGGGTCCATCCACCTGCATTATCCTGATGTTTGGGCCTGGATTTAACCCTTCCCTCCTGTTTTTAGGGCTTCCTGGATGAAAATATTGATAAGGTTCTTATCTCGAGAGAAATCAGAACTGGTTCGGCAGCAGTGGGTGGGGCAGGGCTGGGGTCCCCTCAGTGGGGAATGTTTGGAGTGGGATGTGGGCCCAGAGGGTTCCCTGGACTCCTGTGCAAGGAGAGCCTGGCAGCAAAACATTCCACAACCCTAAGAAAACATGCCAGGGGATTTCAGCCCCATTAGGTTGGATCAGGGCAGGTGGGGCCACAGCCACACCCGGATCCAAAAGCTGATCCCTGCTGGGAGCATAATTTTAGGGACTTTGTTCAGGTTCAGGTGTTCTAAACACTGGTGCCATTTCCTGTAAAAACCCCATTGCCAAATAGCCAAAACTTGGGAATGGTGTAACAGCACCCCATGGACACCAGCTGCAGCTTCTGATAGCTCTCCAAGTGTCTTCCAACCTCTGGCTTTGGGAATGTTTAGGAGCAGCGTTACCCTCTGCCAGCAGCCTCAAAAGCAGGTCCAGTCCTTCCGAGCCCTGTCAGGCCCCAGCTGGGTGTGCCCCGTGTCCAGCCCTCTGCTGTAGGTGGAGCAGCCCTGGGATCAGGATTCCATTTCTTTTTTAAATCAACCTCTTTTCTTAAGCTGTACAAAGAGTTTCTAAAGCAGAAGGAATATAAAGGAGTTTTTCCTAGAGTGCCTCTGGTGTGCGTCTGCTGAGCAGGGAGGGTGGGAGAGGGATTGGAGGGAGATGAGCAGCACAAATGTTGCCCGAGAGCTCTTCCCTAACAGATGTGGGGTGGAAGGGAGAGCATGGGGTGGGTACATGGGCGATGGATGGCAGGTGCCTTTCCTGAGTATACTTTTAAAATATCCCAGAATCCTGGGATGGTTTGGGTGGGGAGGACCTTGAAGCCCACCCTGTTCCAGCCCTGCCATGGGCAGGGACACCTTCCACTGTTCCAGGCTGCTCCAAGCCCTGTCCAGCCTGGCCTGGGACACTGCCAGGGATGGGGACTCCAAACCTCCCTGGGCAGCCCCTGGCAGTGCCTGAACACCCTTTCCATGGGGAAATTCCTCCTGGTGTCCACCCTGAGCCTCCCCTGGCCCAGCCTGAGGCCGTTCCCTCTCCTCCTGTCCCTGTTCCCTGGGAGCAGAGCCCGACCCCCCCGGCTGTCCCCTCCTGTCAGGGACTTGTGCAGAGCCACAAGGTCCCCCCTGAGGCTCCTTTTCTCCAGGCTGAGCCCCTTTCCCAGCTCCCTCAGCCTGTCCTGGGGCTCCAGCCCCTTCCCAGCTCTGTTCCCTCCCCTGGACACAGGACTCCAGTTAACCCTGGACCATCAGCTGGAATTTTGGGGCCTGGCATGTTTGGTTTCCTCCAGGACCCACCACATTCCCCTCGATGGATCCCGGCCCTTCAGCACCTCTTCCTCTTTCCTAAATTCCCTCCCTCCTGCACCCCCCTCCCTGACAGAAGCCCCCAGTCCCTCCCAGCTCCCTGCTGGCCCCGGTGAGCGCTGGCAGCTCTCAGCCCTCGCTGGAGCTGAGGCCTCTCCTGATCCCCCTGTCCTCACACTGCCTCCATCCTTCTTCATCCTCCCTGTGTCCCTGCATTCCCTCCGTCCTCTCCATGTCCCCACACTCCCCTGTCCTCCCCCACGCCCTCCCTATGTCCCCGAATTCCCTCCCTTCTACTCCCTGCTGCTCCCCACAGCTCCCACAGGGTGGGTGACACGGGCTCAGTGCCACAGCGTTCCCATGGGAATTGGCACCTGCCGTGTCCTAAAACGGGGCTGTCCCCTGCCCTGGGGAGGCACAGCCCTGAGTGCCAGGCAGGTGGAGCCAGGACACCCGCCCGGGCCACATCTGGAAGCTGCTCCCAGAGCAGCTGGGGCAGGATTTGCTCCTGCAGCTCCACTGGAATTGCCTCGTGCTCAGAGTGAATCTTGCAGTGCACAAATCCATCCAGGAACGACTCACACCCAGCACTCCAGTGGGACACGAGAACACAAGTCCCCAGAACAGGACCCTCTGGCTGTTTGGGGACACGGGGAACTGGGGGCCCGGCTGGCACCGCCGGAGCTCTGGGATCGTGCTGGGCCCGGGCTGGGAGCAGGGATTGCTGCCCTCCCACCGCAGCACCTCCCGCCTGGCCTGGAGGAGCTGAACGGGGCCGGCACCAGCGGCCGCTCCCGGGGCTGGAGGGGCGGGATCGCACAGGGAGGCTTTGAGGGAACGGGAGGCGCTCCTGGAAAAGTGACCTCGGTTCAGAGAGGGTTCCTGTTCTGCCCGGGGCAGGGAAGATCCCGGTCAGGGAAAACCTCCCCGGTGCCACCGTCCAGGACCAGCCCGTGCTCCTGTGCTGCCCTGAGTATATTTGACTCAATAACGGTAACTCCAACCCGTTTTCCATAGGTTTTGATGTGAATCATAGCCCGTGGTGCAGTTGGGGTGCAGGGGGTTCCCCGTCCTCCCTCCAGCCCCCGGTGCTGCCCAGGACCCCCAGAGAGCTCCCCCCAACTCTGGTTCGGAGGGCTCTGCCCAAAGCCAAGGCACAGAGCGTGTCCTGCCCACCACTTCCAGCAAAGGGGGACCTGGGCCTTCCAAACCCAACCTGGAGCCTCGGGAAGTTCCATCCTGAGGGACAAAATGGGCAAAAAATCATTTTAGCCCCTTAAAGCCAAGGAGAGTTTGAGGAGCCCTGAGGAGTCCTGTGCCTTGTCCAGTTCCCCGTTCCCTGGCACTGCCTGGATCCCTCCTGCCTGCTCCATGGGCCCTTCCCAGCTGTGCTCCTGCTGGATCCTGACTCAGGGGCTGACTCACCCGGGGTGGGGGCTGTGTTTCAATTTTGAATGAGGATAAATATATTTGTTTCCAAAAAACCTCCAGCAGGAAAACATTCCCCCAAGCAGAGCATTGTCATCCATCAGCTTTGGCTTCATCTGGCTCCACTCCTAAATCATTTATGATGTTGGAGCTGCTGCTGTGCCCTGAGGGGGAAGGAAGAAGAGATGGGAATGAATTGAAGGAAGGGCATCGTCCTCATTTTGTCACCTGCAAACTGAGGCAGGAGCTGGGACCCAACACAGCCGGGACATTTCTGCTCCTTCGCTGTGGGGAAGGGGAGGCAACACATCCCAGGGAAATCTCTCTAAGGTAGCCCTGGCCCTGCTGGAGCTGAGCTTTCCCAGAAGTGGGAGCTCAGCAGGTCCCCCCTGCCCTGGGTCTCCCTGCCCAGCCCAGCAGTTGGAGCAGGGACTGAAGGTGGCTGGAGCTGCTGGGCCCGGGACATTTGGGAGGAGGGGACCCACCCTCACCCCAGCCCAGCTCCTTCTGCCAGGCCAGATCTGCACCCCAAATGGAAGCCAAGGAGAGTGGAGGAGATTCCAGGCCATGGGGGGCAGGGGATTTGTGGCTGTCACCACCCAGTGCCTCATCCCTGGTGCCCCAGTCCAGAGGAGCCCCAGAGCTGCTCCAGGGCTGGAGCCAGGCTGGGGGAGCTGGGGGTGCCCACCTAGAGAGGAGAAGCTCCAGGGAGAGCTCAGAGCCCCTGCCAGGGCACAAAGGGGCTCCAGGAGAGCTGGAGAGGGACTGGGGACAAGGGCTGGAGGGACAGGACACAGGGAATGGCTTCCCACTGCCAGAGGTCAGGGTCACATGGGATATTGGGCAGGAATTGTTCCCTGGCAGGGTGGGCAGGCCCTGGCACAGGGTGCCCAGAGCAGCTGTGGCTGCCCCTGGATCCCTGGCAGTGCCCAAGGCCAGGCTGGACACTGGGGCTTGGAGCAGCCTGGGACAGTGGGAGGTGTCCCTGCCCATGGCAGGGGTGGCACTGGATGGGCTTTGAGGTCCCCTCCCACCCAAACCAGTCTGGGGCTCCTTGGGGCTGGGCTCTGCCTCAAGGATGTAGGTCCACCTTCTCCCCATCCCGTTTCATGAGAGGCTCAAGGCCCTCTGGGGCTGCTGGATGGGCAGATGCCTCACCTGGGCATGGGGAGCCAGACCCCCAGGGCACAGTGACTGGGGCATCTTCCAAATACAGATTTTTAAACCAAAAGTTCCCCGTATCTTCAGGACAGACTGAAGTCAATGAGAAGGCTTGCAAGGAATTACTCCAGGAAATAAAAAACCAAACAAACCCAAAAAAATCAAACAAAACCACCAACAACAACCAAAACAAAACAAAACAAAACAAAACAAAACAAACAAACAAAAAACCCCCAAAAAACCCCAACCAAACAAACAAAAACCAAAAAACACCAACAAAAAAAACCACCCCAAAAAACCCCTCAAAACAAAACACAAATAAACTCTTGAAAAAATTCTGAAAGCAGCAATTACTTATAAAAAAGGTGGTGAAATCCGGATGGGAGAAATCCTCCATTCCCTTCCTGTCTCTGCTGTTCCATCACCAGGATTTTTAGGGATGCTGATAACAACATAATCCTCACCCCTGGGGCACCATCAGGGAGATCAAGCACCGCTAAACTCCCTCTCTGTGCCGGGGGCTGGGCTCGGCTCGGCTCTTAAATCATCTCAGTGCCGAACACGTGTCGGTTGGGAAACAGGGAGAGCATCAAAGGCAGCAATAATCTGCTGTAGAACAGCAGCCCGGGGTGCCTTTCCCGGGAAAGCTGCAGCCTCCTGTCAAATCATCCTCAGCTCCTGAGCCTCCTCAGCACCCGGCATTCCTGCCCAGGGAGGCACCGGAGCCCTCTGCAAGGCTGGTCCCACAGAATTATGGCAACGGGACCCGGCTGGCCATTTCTGAACGGGTTTGGTGCAGCCTTTGCTGTTGGTTCATCCTGGCTATGGGGAGCCTCAACTCTGGAGCATCCCTGAGGGGCTGGAGCGTGTCCTGGGGAGGGAACTGAGCTAGGAAGGGGCTGGAGCCCCAGGAGCAGCTGAGGGAGCTGGGAAAGGGGCTCAGCCTGGAGAAAAGGAGGCTCAGGGGGGACCTTGTGGCTCTGCACAAGTCCCTGACAGGAGGGGACAGCCGGGGGGGAGGACTGGGCTCAAACAGCTTCAGATCCCCCTCCCCTCCAGGGCACATCCAGGTGCCCGGCAGCTTTCCGGGGTTTGGGGGTTCCCATCCCCTCTCAGCCCCTCTGGACTGGGGGCAGCTCTTCACACACATCCAGCACAGCTCCCACCAGCCCGTGGCTGAAAGCCAGAGCAGTGGAAATGTATTTGTTTGAGCCTGGAGGTTTCACTTGGACTCTTGTTTTATTTGCTTCTTTCCCAGGCTCGGGCTGGGCAGGTAAAACCTTAACTCCTCTTTTCTCTTTCTGACTGAGCCCACACCTACCTGTGAGCCAAGGGCTGCTTTTCCCCTGCTCAGCCACCAGCACGGGCCGTTGGCAGCGTGGGGTGATGGAATTTTGGACAGACTTGTCTTCCCCAGGGAATGGGCACAGCCTGAAGCTGCCACAGCTCCAGGAGCTCCCAGGGATGCCCAGGGTGGGATTGTTGGGGTGTCTGTGCAGGGCCAGGGGCTGCACTGATGATCCCTGGGGGTCCTTCCAGCTCAGGAAATTCTGTGACAGGTTCTGTAACTGTGACATGGCACAGGAAACACCTGCAGGTCCTTTCTGAGGTGTGGGATGGCCCGAGGTGCTCATTAAACACCCCCAGGGGCTCCTGCAGTCAGAGCTGTCTCCATCTCCCTCCGTGTGACACAAGCAGCTCCCAGAGGCAGCCGTGTTCTTGTCCTCTGCAGACTGGGATCCCAAACTCTAGCCCGGGGAGGAGCAGTTCTGGGGGAATGTTGGCAGGAGTCACCTGCCCCACATCGATAACAGGCCTCCAGCTCACACTGGCTGCTTCCTCGGGATAGGAGTGCTGAAATCACTTTAACCACGAGTAGGGCTGAATAAACTCAGAAAGATCCATGGCACAATCAGTGTGACACAGAAAATGAGTGTTCACCTTGTTTAGAGATTCGATACTGTTTTTTATCCATAGTGTTCAGGATTTCCTAGGCTGTTTGCAGACTTCACTCCTCCTTTGATAACACAATGTGAGGTTTTGATGTTTCTTATCTCCCATCTAAAGCCTTCAAAGCGCTGTCAGGGACCCCCCTGGGCTGTTCCTCTTCTCCTTTCCCTGGAGGCCCCGGAGATCCCAAACCTCCTGCACAGGGCCTGGCAGCTCCTGCCTCCCTCCCTGCCCGGCAGCATTCCCGGGAAGGTCTGTCCCCGTGCTGCCTCTGTCCCTGGAGGGTTTTGTGGCCCCAGTGCTGAGCGTGAGTGGAGGTTGGGCTGGAGGCCCCCGGAGCTGCCTTCCATCCCAAAACATCTGGGGATTGTTCCGTGTAGGATCTGAGCTTTGCCCTGGGCCATCCCAAATGTCCAGTTCCTGGTTCCCAGCACTGGGGGGGTTTGCTCCCTGTCCATAACGGGAACCCCTGAGTTCCTCCTGCAGTGAAGGCAAACCCACTCAGCTCTTTGCACCTCAAGGCCACCAGAACAGGGCCCATTCCCCCCCTCCCATTGGCTCTCAGGGTGGTTTGGGGGGTATCTGATTTTTTTCTTAAAGATCTTTAAGCTGTTATCCAAAATTCAACTTTCCCTAGGCTTTTGGTGTCTAATCAGCAAATATCACCCAATTATGTGGGGATGAAGTCATTATGTCTCCTTCAGCAAAAAACCTCCATCTCCTTTTTCCCCAGGGGTAGGAGAGGCCTTCCCTCAGGATTACGGGATTAAACAGAGGTTTAAAAGAGAGATCTTGCTTTGTTACTTAAAGAGCTTAATCTGAAATCCCCTCCAAAGTGAGTGGGGCTTTGCAAACGCTGAGTAAGGGACTGGAGCCGATCCCTGCCCCCAGCCCTGCCCTCAGGCCAGGAGCTCCAGGTGGGATCAGCCCTCAGGCAGAGCCCTGGAGCACTCCCGGTGTCCTTCTTTAGGGCTGGTCCCCCTGCTCTTCTCCTGGGATGTGCTTTGGCACAGCTGGACGGGCCCCCCTCCTCCAGGGATTCCAGCCTGGGGGGAACTCACAGCGCTGCCCCGGGAGGAGCCCAGGCATCCCTGATCCATGGGATCTGCCACTGGATGTGGCTGAGCTGCCTCTCAAGGCACCTCCCCTGTGCCTCACCCCACCCTGGAGAAGTTCCAGCATCCCCGGAAAGCTCCAGGGGCGGTTTGGATGGAGCTGCCCTGCCCAGATCCCACCCCACGGAGGCTTTCCCTGTTCCAGCCCTTCCACAGCCCCGGGGGGGAACAGCCAAACACCCAACAACCCCAACAGAGGGGCAAAATCGTGTGGCTGCTGGGTGTACCTGTTATAGTAGTTATAGTTATAGTTATAGTTAGTTATTTATCCATTCTCCCAAGGCACGAGAGCAACAGAGGTGCTTGGGAAAAGCTCTCTGAGTTCCCAGCCAGCAGAGGAGCTGCTGCTGGGATGAATCCATCCAGTTCAGGCCAAAACACCCCAAAGGCAGCTCTGTCTCCTCAGCAATAATTTGCCAAGTTCTGCCTCTAAAATTTGTGTGCATTTCTGGCCCAGTGTGCTTGTCCCACACTCCAGGGAATGACACCAGGAGCGTCTCCTGATGGAAGGAGGTGGGGATGGCTCTGCCTCCTTCTTCCTCCCAGCCAAACCCCAGCTGGAGCTCCCCTGGGTACAGGTGAGAATTTCTCAGCAGCTTTTATCTGTTAAAGAGGGTCAGGAACAGAGCCGGGACATTTGCAGGCCTCTGTCACTGATGGAAATTTGGGAGGCTCCACCAAGGGGCTGTAAACCCTTCCCAAGCTTTTCCTCCTGTTTGTGTCTGTCTTTCAGCTGGTGCTCCCCAGGACTGTCATCTGTATCACAAAAGATGCACTCTGGGGGGATTTGGGGGAAGCTTTCCAGTGTGTTGAGCTGTCACTGGTGGCCAGAGGGCCACAGAGCATTTGGGGTTGGAAGGGACCCTAAAGCTCATGGGCAGGGACCCTTTCCATCACCCCAGGGTGGTCAGAGCCCCACCCAGCCTGGCCTGGGATGTTTCCAGGGATCCAGGAGCAGCCACCAAACAGCAGAGAATTGCAGTGGAAACATCCAGGCTGAAACTGTCATCCCTGTCCCTGTGAGCCCAGGACACCGCTGTGGGGGCAGCTGCAGGGACACCCCAGTGGCCTGTGGGCGCTGGAGCCCCAGGTAGAATTCCAGCCGGCAGGGGCAGGGCTGGGACCTGCTGCAGCTGTTCCCAAAGATGCTGCAGGGAGCAGGGCCAGCACGGCTGGGAAGCCAGCAGGGCATCATCCCTGAGCATTCCCAAAGCCGGGGGGAACATTCCCGGCAGCTCCAGGACGGTTCCACCTCGAGTTTTACCGGGCTGGACACCACCGTGTCACCCTGGGCCCTCCACTGGCCGTGTGTCAGTGCCAGGGCTGCCAGCCCAGGGCCGGGCTCTGCACATCGAGGGCTCATGGAAGTCTCCCAAGGTTTGGTGCAAGGGGTGTGGGGGCTGCTCTCCTCCCTCCTGCTCTGCCGTGGATGCAACATTCCCAGAAAAACTCCAGGGAAAGTGTGTGTGAGTGCAAACCAGGGCAAAGCAGGAGGAGAAAAGGAATTCAAGGAGAGCCGCAGCTCCCAGAAGGCTGCCCTAAAACAAGGCACTGAGCTGGGATGAATGATGCATGAGATAAAGCCTGGGCACAGCAGCGAGGGGGAAGGAAGGGTGGTGGAAATGGGAAGTGGATGAGAGAGATGAGTGGAAGAGCCAGAAAAGCAGGGACAGCATTTAGCAGGAGCAGTTTTGTGTTTGCAAGAGGGGAAAAAAAATAAACCCCTGAAAGCAAACCAAAAACCTTGTGGCAAAAATTCCAGTGAGCCTCAGGGAGCAGCATGGAGGGTGGGAGGGAGTGGTGACATGAACGGTGTCCCTTGGAGCTGTTTGCTGTGTTCCAGAGGGAGAAACTCTCCAGGAGCCCTGCAGGGCCAGGTGCCTCCAGCCAGGCCAGCAAGGGGTGGACCTCCTCTAAATGGAAAACAAAGGGAGCTGAGAGCCCTAGGGCTCTTGGAAATTGTTAAAGTGAAAATGTTTCATCTCATCGCTGTTAATGGGGTGAATTTCTGGGAGCAGGAGAATACATTTGTGTGCAGGGGTAAGGGAAAAGCTCCCTCTCCCAAAGCCCCCTCTCCTCGGGGACCTGAGCCCAGGAGGACGGGGATGGACACAGCAGGAAGGGTTTGGGAGGCAGAGCAGGGATTTGGGGCCTCAGGGCTGACAATGAGGGACAGGAGGGGACAGGAGGGGACCAGGGGCTGGGGGTGGCCCTGGGCAGGTCCCTGCAGAGCCACTGGTGCTGCTGGAGTGTCTCTGGAGCTGGGCTGGCTCTGCAGAGAGGGGCTGGGCTAACAACAGCTGAGCTGGGGAAGGTGAGGGAAGAGGCAGGGCTGGGGCTTTGTTCAAAGTCTCAGAGCTGGGGAAGGAGCTGCTGGGCCAGGAGGAGGAGGAGAGGCAGTGCCTGTCCTCCCGAGCACAGGGAGCTGTGTCCTTGCAGGGCTGTGCAGATGAGGCTGTAAATCTGCCCTGCAGTGCGAGCAGAGGCAGCTCCAGGATGTTTATGGGCTCCTTTTCCACAGGGCAGGAGCCCGTAAACATCCTCACAAAGCTCGGTGTTGCTGTGGCTGCAGGTTATCCGGGGTCTCACACACTTCCCATGTGGATCCAGCCTGCTCCAGAGGGTTCCAGGTGCTCCTGGAGGATGGTCCCAGTTCCCTGAGCCCCAGCTCTGCCCTCGTGTGCTCTGCTCCTGTCCCAGTGGGCTTCAGCCAAGGGATGGATCCAAACAAAGCAATGTACGAGACTTTAAACCCTTGGCCTGGATTTGTTCTGATGCCTTGAGTTTGGGCTTCCATGTGTTTCAGGTTCTGTGCTGCCCAGGGGGGCAGTTCTGAGCTCACAGTCAGTGTCACTCAGCTCTGCACACAGCAGGGACACAAAACAAATCCTTTTCCTGAGGGACACCAAGGACAACTTTCAGCCTCAAAAGCACAAACAAGGGTGGCTGAAGGGAGGAACAAGAAGGATGGGACTTCATAACCTGAAGCTGCAACTGGACAATTAATCCCAATATGCAAATGTACCAAAACTTATAAAAGTGTGAGACCTCATGATGGTCAGCCATTTTGTGTCCATTTTGTGTTCATTTTGTGACCATTTTGGGTCCACTTTGTGACCATTTTGGGTCCACCTTGGGTGTAGCCCTGGTCAGGCCCTGTCCTGCCCAAGGTGTATCCTAAAGGCCTTTCAATAAATATCCACTTTATTCTCGAGCTCTGTTCAGTCTCTGTTCCAGGTCAGCCTTCCCAAGGCATCATTTCCTGTGCCCTCAGTGCCCCCTGGAATTCTCCTGGCCATGGATTTGTTCTGCTGCTGTTAATCCTTGAACACCAAACCCGGGCTTTGGGGCAAGGCCCGTGGTTCCTCTGTGGGAGTGAGAAAGCAGCTGCAGGAGCCAGGTCTGCCTCTGCCCTCTCCTGACCACCCTGCTGGGCTTTCCAAATCCACCCTGGAGCCTCCTGTCCCACGGCTGCTGGGAGCAGCCCCTGCTCTGGGACAGCCTCTGGGATCCGCGGATCCCTGCAGGACCATCCCCTGCCCGGCCGGGGGCTGTGTGCCACCTGTGCTCCAGCTTTGTGCCCGGCTGGGGGCTGTGTGCCACCTGTGCTCCAGCTTTGTGCCCGGCCGGGGGCTGTGTGCCACCTGTGCTCCAGCTTTGTGTCCGGGTTTGTGGCGCCAGGACAGGATCCCCAGCCCGGCCTTTCCTCAGCCGCGAGAATTAACCGTGGGGGTCAAGTGGAGTTAAGTGGCTGTATTAATTATTCATCAGTTCCTGGGGAAGGGAGGGCACAGCACGGCTTTACCTCTGCCCGGGGAGTGCTCTGGGAGCGCGGNCCTGGGACAGAGTTTGGTGCTCTGCCGGGTGGGGTTGGAGCCGCAGTCCCCGGCAGAGCAGCAGGGACAGCAGGGACAGCGGGGACAGCGGGTACAAAACATTCTGCACAAACGATGTTAAAACTCCCCTCCAAACCCACTCCAGAGGCAGGAGGGCTGCTCGGCCCGAGCTTCCCTCCAGTGAGAGCTCTGAGCTCGATTAAAAATGCAAAGCGTTTGGTGCCGACACTCGTCACCCTGACAGGGGTTTGTGTTGACCGCGGGTGGAACTCCCGTTAAAGGCGCAGGAAGAGCAGCCAGCGAGCCCCGCGGCCCAGGAGCGCCCAGAGCACGGGGGGGGGGATTTCTGGAAGAAGGGGTCGGGCTCAGCCCCTGCCCTCCACCCTTCCCCTGCAGTTTGGCAAATGCCAGCAGCTTTGGGAAGTTCCCTTTTTTCTGTGTCTTTGCTTGAACCGTTTTCTGCCTTTGTCCTCTCCCTGGGCTCTGTGACAACCCGCTGAGGCCGGCAGGGCCGGGGTCCCAGCTCCTGGCCCCGGTGGAGCCCCTGCCTGGGGCCTGTTCAGAGGCTGCTCCTGGAGCCTGCCCAAGGGACGAGCCCTCCGTGTCTGGGCTGTGCCTGCCTCACCCCACTGAACTGAGGGGAAACCCCCCAGCCCTTCCCAGCACTGCCCCTCTTTTCCTGGGCAATCCAGCTGTTCCAGAGGTGGCCTAATTCCCTGGGAAACAAGGAGCCCTTAATCCCCCCGGCCTGGGTCTGATGTGCTCACAGCAGCAGAGGCTGAGCCCAAAGCGAAGCCCTGCCCACGGTCCCAGGGCCAGGAACCGACTTTGTGGAGTTCTCTCCCTCCTGTTGGATCAGCCAGCATGGAAGGGCTGGAATGATAACCCCGCCCTGACCTGGCCCTCAGCACCACATCAACGAGCCGAGGAAAGCTTTACTGATAACCTCGCACTGGCACGGTCCTGAAATCCAACAAAACCCAGGGAAGGAGGAAAAGCATGGATGGAGACTTGGATTGAAAAATAGAAAGTCTTGCTGGCACATGCAGAGAGGGGAGGAAGCCCCAGGCAGGGGAGGAGCTGCTGTGGGCACCTCACCCCGGGCAGCTGGGGCTCCATGGCAGACACATTGCCTAAACATGGATTTAGGGAATTCTTGATGTCAGCTCTGTGTCCTCCCAACCACATCCTTCCGTGCAGAGCCCAAGGAACATCTCTGCAAAACCAAATGTCTTCCCTGCTTGGAAAGAGGTGCTTCACGTGGTGCCTGAGCTGAGCTGGAGATTGAGGTTTTGCTGTGAGCTCAGCGGGTTCCAGCCCACACTGAAACCCAGAGAGAACCACGTGGGATAATCAGGAGAGGGTAACTGAGGAGAGCCAGGAGAGGTTTAGGGTTGTTAATCAAGAGAGTCCTGCCCCTCCTGAGGTCCAGGGCAGCCACCTGAACCCACCAGCCCCTTCCCCAATCCCACAGTGTCCTGCTGGTCCTTGGGGAGGTGACGGTTGGAGAGCTCGGTGACAAATATGGCTTGAAACAGGACCAGACCCTCCCAGTTCCCCTGGAGAGGTGCAGGGAGGTGGGAAGGACAGAACTGGACCATGAAGAGCCTCCCACCTCCTCACAGGAGCTCCTTGTCCCCCTGATGTCACCGATGATGGCAGGGGCAGAGGGGTGACAGCCACATCCCACAATGTCCCTGGGACACATGTCCAGCACCTGCAGCTGCTCCTTGTGCAGCTGCAAACCCAGGGAGTGCAGCCCCGACCCACTGCCCCGACTGCTGGGACAGGAGGAGAGGATCAGATCCCTCGGGAGAGCAGAAAAGGCTCTGTGGGATCCTTAAAACACACGAGGAGCTCCTGTACCGTGTCCAAACCACCAGCAAAGCAGAGATTCTGGGAATGGCAGGAATTCTTCAGGGGAACCTCCACTGGGAACAGAAAATTTGGCCTTTCTCCACCTTGGATTCTCAGAGGTCTTGGCCAGTCCTTCCTTTCCTGTCATGTTTCAGTCCCTTGCCCTACAGGCTCGGGTCTGGAACCACCCCAGGCTTCTGCTGCAGGAGCAATGTCCCAGCCCTTTGGTTTTCCATCTCTTCTCCTTTCCTGATCCCTGGCATTGAGCAGTCAGGGCCCTGCTGAGGCCACGGGCTCCAGGAGGGGTGAAAAGCCGGACCAGGTGACCCAGGGTGGCCTTTGCTTTGTGTGAGTGCCACCCCTGCCTGGGCAGCATCAGCTCAGGCCACAGGGATGAGTTTGATGAGTTTGATGACTTTAGTGAGCTGGGCTGAGCCACCTCTCCAGGGGACCCCATGGGAGAGGATCCCAGATGGAACACCAGGCAAATCTGGGAGTGTGGGAGGATCCCCAGGGCCCCTGGAGCGAGCAGGAGCCCAGCAAGGCTGCGGAGCACCACGGGCAGGGCAGGCAGGTCAGGCAGGGAGGGGCTCCCACCTCTGCTCCTGACCAGGGACCCCCTGGCATCTCCCCCTTCCAGGGACCCCCCTGGAGCCCCTGGATCGGGAGGAGGCTGCAGGGGCAGCTCTGGCTCAGTGCTGGCCGTGCCCTGGGGCTGAGCCCCCACCCAGCTCCATCCATCCAGGCTCCATCTCCAGCAGGGCCCCAGGGGGGATCCAAAGTGATCTCTCCTCCCTGTGATCCCCCAGTCCTGGCATTCCCTCCCAAATCCAGAACTGTTCTGTGCTGCCTGCTTTAAACTCTGCAGTTCCAAACAGCTGCTCCAGTTTTCCTAAGGAAGGCTCCCATTTCAGAGCACTGGCAATCCTGGATCACACTATTTCCCTGTGCACGAGGTGTTTGCACACCTCCCTTCCATTCTATTCCTTCTCTGCACTTTGCTTCCATGTGTTCTTCCAATGGTCCTGCTGTGCCTCAGGAGCTCCTGAGCTCTAATAATAATTGTAAGGGTAATAAAATAAATCATCCTGGTGCTACCTGCATATGCCTGGCTACTTTCCTTGCATTTCTAATAAGAGCTGGACTGGATCAAAGGAGGGTTTGGACACTTTCCTTTGAGCTCTCCGTGTCTGTCACTCCCAAACCGTCACAGCCCAAACAACTCAGCACCGCCCCATGGCCACCGGGGGCCACCAGCCCCTGGCAAGTGGCCGGGGGTCCTCCCTGAGGCTTTTTATGGGTGAAATCCCAAGGGATTAAGGGCTGGCTGTTCAGAGAGCCCCGGCTGTGACAGTCACTGGCTTAAAGCGCTGGGTCAGCACTAAGGGGCTTTGGATTGCCAGGGTGGAAACACCCAGGAGCTGGGAAGGGGCTGGAGCCCCAGGACAGGCTGAGGGAGCTGGGAAAGGGGCTCAGCCTGGAGAAAAGGAGGCTCAGGGGGGACCTTGTGGCTCTGCACAAGTCCCTGACAGGAGGGGACAGCCGGGGGGGTCGGGCTCTGCTCCCAGGGAACAGGGACAGGAGGAGAGGGAACGGCCTCAGGCTGGGCCAGGGGAGGCTCAGGGTGGATTTTGGGAACAATTCCTTCATGGGAAGGGCTGTCCAGCCCTGTCACAGCTGCCAGGGCAGGGGTGGAGTCCCCATCCCTCAGGGGGGGTTTACAGCCCTGTGGATGTGGCACTTGGGGACATGGGGCAGTGGTGGCCTTGGCAGTGCTGGGTGATCTCGGAGGAGTTTTTAACCACAGTGACTCTGTGATTCTGCAATTTGTGCAAGAAAAGCCTTCAGGCTGTGTGAGGTTTTCAGCCATCTCTGGCCATGGCAGTTTTCAATTTTAAAACAGAAGAGCAGCAAAAATTTGGGAGTGAAATGAATCCTTCAGAGCTGCCCCTGCAGGTGGGAGAGGGACACGGGAGGGGCTGGTTCTTGGCCATTTCCACACCAGGAGCAGTGGCTGAGTCATGAACACCATCCCCAGAGCAACAGTTTGGGACTGCGGCCACATCCTCCCTGCCCTGCTGGAAATGATGGATTGGAGATGTTCTATCCTCACCTGGAGGCACAGAAACATGGATTTTGGGGAGGCTGATGTGCTGGCTGGGGAGCTCAGGATGGAGCTTTATCCATCCCAGCCCTGGGACTCTGGGCTCTGTCACCAAGGGGCAGAGGAAGGTGGGCCCTGTGTCCATGGAGGGCCTGGCCCAGACGGACCCTCAGAGCCCCCGGAGGGGCAGGAATGGTGCAGGAACACAGCAGGAACTCCCTGACCAAGCCCTGCACAACTGTGAAGACAAAACCCTCCAGAGCTCAGGGGATTTGCTTTGTGTCCAGTTGAGGAAATGGCAGGAGAAGGAATATCCTTATATTTTCCTTTCCCCTTGGTGTCCCAGAGACAGAAGGAAGGAGGCATCAAGGCCTTGCAGCTCCTGGGAAAGTGTTTTTTAGGCTTAACAAGAATGGAAAAACCCATCCATCAATCCCTTCCTGCAGCTCCCAAGCCCTCAGCCACACCAGGATTTATGAAGCAGCACATTTGTGATGTGTTCAAGCGCCTGAGTCCTCCAGAGCTTCTCTCTTCATTCTGGCTGTTTGGGATGAGGAAATAAAGCCCTGGCAAGAGCAAGAGGGGAACTGCACTGAGCCAGCTCCAAGGCAGAGCCAGCCAAAATCCTGGAGACCCTGAAGTGAGTCACATTTGATTCTTCTCTGCTTGTTTTTGCCCTCTGTGCCCCTCCTGGTGCTGCACAGCTGCTGCCCCTGGGGGCTGGAGCCTGCTGAGGAAATCCAGGATAACGATGGGCTCCATGTCCTGGTACCCGAGGGCTGCCCAGGGGCCCTCCCAGCCCCACACACCCAGGGCAGTGCTGGAGGGTCTCCAGGGGGTTTGGAGGGGTTCAATGACTCACTGGGGTGTTCCATTGGAGAGGGGATGATTGGAACCACCACTGAGGGAGCAGGAGCTGCCCATGAGGAATTTGGTGTGGAGCTCCCGGGGTGCTGGTGCTGGGCTGAGCTGGCTCTGGAAGAGAAGAGGGAAGGGGGACTGTCCCTGCTGGGCAGCACCGGACAGAGCATCCCTGGGCACCCTGGGCCTTTGCCAGGGATGGGCCAGACAGGAGGAGAGAATGGGAGGAGAAAATGCCTGGATGAATGGACATGGAAATTGGAGTGGAATGTAGAGGCTGCACTGTCCGTGTCCTGGGCTGGGTGATAAGGGGAGATCAAATGGATCTGGAAGAGCTTCCTTGGCTGCAGGAATGGAGTGAAGAAGAAAAATCCCTGTCACCGGAGGGGTTCAGCTGCTCCTCCTGGCAGCATCCCAGGGAGCCTCTCCTGGGAGCTGATTCACCAAGGGGTACCAGCCAGCTGTGCCCTGGAGCAAAGTGCTGTGCCTGGGCCCCTGCCTGGAGGGATCAGGGCTCCAGAGTGGCCTTCTCCAGCCCTGCCCCTCCTGTGCCCCAAACCCTTCTCTGCTGTCAGGCTGTGCTGGCAGCCCCAGTTCTGCTCTGTCCCTTTGTGTCCCTGGCACGGGGCAGGGGCTGGGCAGGGCCCGGGGCCTCCCTGCTGCTGCCTTCTCCTTTCCCATGGAGCAGCCTGCTCCCTGAGTCCCCTCTGGATCCCAGCTGGCTGCAGCCCGTGCTGGCCCTGCCCAGGGGCTCACAGCCACTGGCTCCTGGTCCCGGTCACTCCTTAGCCAGCCTCTGCCATGGTCACTGGCAGAAAAGGGATTTGGGGCAAAGCTTTCGGTCTGCCTCCAGTCCCATCCTGCAGTGGCTCAGTTCCTGGGATGGATCTGCAGGAGCCTGGCCAGAGGCTCGGGAAGATGCTGGTCATGCCAAGGGACTTTTTCAGAGTGAAAACCTTCCACCCTCGGAGCCCAGACTGCATCTGAGGCATTTAAATATCCTGAAGTCGGGTTCCCTGTAGCTCAGATCTCACTGGCAGCCCATGCAAATTAAAGTCCTGAATAAAAGGGAATTTAAGCTTCCTAAAGCACTCTTGAAAATGTCCTTACTTGCACCTTTATTGCTGTTTCCCTGGCCCCTCCATGGCACATTTCCTTTCCTGCCTCTCCTGGCATCTCCAGGCTCTGGTCCTCTCTCATTCGAGGTGTTCCCTATTTTCCTCAGTGCTGCAGTCTCTGGGCAGCCTGATCCCCCACTCTCCTTCCCACCCCCATCCCATCAAATATTCCTGCCCCTTTGGCTCACTGAACGTTCTATCCTGACTCCAGCTGCAGCCTGGGCCAGCCCCCAGCATCCCAGGAGCTCCAGAAGTCAGGGAATGTTTCTGGAGCTGAGGCAAAAAGCGCTGTGTGTTTTTCCCTGCTCCCCTGAGGCTTTTCCAGGAGAGGCTTTGCAGCCAGGTGTGGGTGTTGAGGAGGTTTGGGGGTGCTGGGGCAGAGCCTGGGGAGCAGCAGGACACAATTCCTCACAATCCTCACAATTCCTCACAATTCCTCACAATTCCTCTGCTCCTGAGGGATCGACAGCCCTGGCTGACAAACCCGGGGTGTCTCTGGCAGCACTCCATCATTTTGATCTGGATTTTGACACCGTGTCTCTCTCTGCAGTCCTAACAGAATGGAAAAGGAAATTATGTGTATTTGAACAAATCACAGCACTCTGACAGGAGTCAGGAGGGTTTTAATGAAGCGGATTTGTTCCCTGTCTCCTTCCCCTGGCTGGTAAATTTAACTCGACTTTGTCCCTTTAAATACCAGAAATCTGTGATGTCACATCTACTGCTCCATCAGCGTCTGCAATGCCATCAGCCACAGGAGCAATAATATGACATAGATATTTTTTTAATGATAAATGGCTTCTATCATTCCGGAAAAGAACCTGCCTTAAATGGATCGAGGTGGTGCAAAATAATTCCTTTGGATTAGTTTGGGTTTTTTTTCAATTTAACTGAAGTGAGGGTAGAATTGGCTTGGCAATGATGTTTGAAGTGGAGACGGGGAGGGAAGAGCCCGTCCCCGGCCGGGGCGTGCGGCAGAGGGCAGAGGGCCCTGCGCCGTGCTGGGAGGGCCGGCACATCCCGGGGGCCCCGCAGGGATCGGGGTCTGCCTTCCCCGGGGACGGGACGGGCTCCATCCCCGGGCTGGCCTCGTCCCATGGCGCGGACATCCCTGCCGCCGGTGTCACTTCCAGCCATGGAGGGGACGGGACACGGCGCCGGCAGCTCCTCCCCGGCCTCTCCCCCCTGGCTCCGGCCCCCGGGGACGTTCTGCTGAGCATTCCCAGCTCTCCCGGCCACCCTGGGCCGGGGCAGCCAAACCCCGGGGGGCTGAGATCCTTCCCCGCCATCTCCCACCCACTGCAGCCGCCGACAGCAAAAGCCTCCTGGGAGAAGCATTCCTGCTCCAAAGCCAGGGACCGTGTGCAGGACAGAGCTGAGGGGACGGGCTGGGGACGGCTCCGAGTCCCACCTGGTCACTGCTGGTCTGCTCCGGGGACAGGGACAGGAACGGCTGGGGCTGGGCCAGGGAGGCTCAGGATGGAGATCAGGAAAGGTTCTTCCCCAGAGGGTGCTGGGCACTGCCCAGGCTCCCCAGGGAATGGGCACAGCCTGAGGCTGCCACAGCTCCAGGAGCTCCCAGGGATGCCCAGGGTGGGATTGTTGGGTGTCTGTGCAGGGCCAGGGGCTGCACTGATGATCCCTGGGGGCTCCTTCCAGCCCAGGCTGTTCTGTGATTCCATGACTGGGACTGTCCTCTGCACACATCCCCTCAATCCATTTCCATTCCCTGCCTGCTCATTCCTCAGGGTGCCCCTCACAGGAACAGCCCCAGCTTTGGGATTTGTTTCCCTTTCATTTCTTCCAAAGTTTTCTTCTTTGTTTTTGTTTTTGGGTTTTTTTGTTTGTTTTGTGGGTTTTTTGGTGTTTGTTTGTTTGTTTGTTTTCCCTTTGGTCTTTTCTTTTCTTTTCTTTTCTTTTCTTTTCTTTTCCATCTAAACTCATGTGGGCTGTTGCTACCATTTCACTCCTTTCTCCCTGAAGTGAAGGAACTGGTGCCCTCCCCGTTTCCCGGTGTGACTGCCAGGGGAGGCGGGGGCAGAGCAGAGGGGTGGTCAGGACTGGGAATGAGAAGAGCTGGAGACTGGAACAGGAAAGCTGCCCAGGAATCTCCACGGCTGGTCCCACATGGGAAATGTGTTTTCCATGGATGCAGGGGGTCCTGGCAGGGTGGTGCCAGACAGGATCCAACTGCTGGGATGGCAAAGAGCAGGTGCTGCCGTTTTTCCCTTGAACTTGGATTCCCACAATCCAAATAAACCCTGCAGGGGCAGGTTTGTGTTTTTAGCAGCCACAGCTCTGTGCAAAGCCAGGCTGCCTCTGGAGCTGCCAGGAACTACAAAGGAGTCATGGAGCTGGAAGCTGCTCCTGCACCGGCTTTTTATTATTTGTGGCAAAGTCCTGAGACCTTCTGTCGCTCACTGAACAACCACAGGAGGAAAATCGCTGCTGGGGAGGTGTTTGTGAGGCTGTCCTGCTGGTGTCTGCTTGGATAATCCTTCGGAGAGGGGCGTGGATTGGGAATTCCCCTCTCTGCTCCTGGAGCAGGCCAGGGGATTATTCCTGAGCTGCCCTGGCTGGGGGATGTCCTGCATGGAAAGGTGTGCTCATCCCTGGGGATGCTCCTGCCTCGGAGCGGCCCCTGAATCCTGGAAAAACATCCCAACTCCCCGCACGAGGGTGGAGCTCTGGGCCCAGGCGGAGCTTTGGGAAGGGGCTGGGAAGGAGCAGCAGGGGGGACCATGGGAACAGGCCCATCCCAGGGCCTTCCCAGCTCCTGCCTCACTTCCCATCTCCTGCTGATCCTGAGCCTCTCGCCCACCCACCTCCTGAACCCCTTCTGCCCTGGGAGTCCTTCCAGGTCTTTCTTCAGGGTCACACTCCCAGCTAAGGACAATTCTTCTGGAAGTCTGGAGGGAGCAGGCTGGAGGGACTCCATGGGGAAGGTCCCTTCTCTGAGCTCCTCTGCCCAGCGGCCCCCCCGGCTCTCAGGGAGTCTCTCCCCATGTTTCCTGTCCGCTCCCTCAGGCCCTGCAACCCCAAAGCTCCTCCTCTCCAGGCTGAACATTCCCAGCTCTCCCAGCCCTTCCTCCCAGCAGAGCTGCTCCATCCCTCTGCTCATCCTGGAGCCTCCTCTGGGCTCCTCCAGCAGCTTGAGCAGGAGTTCCCAGGGAGCTCCACAGCTGGACCCTGCTTGGAGGATCCCCTCTGACCAGCAGCGCCCCGAACCACAACCCCAGGTGTGTCCAACAGCATTTACCCCAATTCCAGGTGTGTCCAACAGCATTTACCCCAATTCCAGGTGTGTCCAACGCATTTACCCCAATCCCAGGTGTGTCCAACGGCATTTACCCCAATTCCAGGTGTGTCCAACAGCATTTACCCCAATTCCAGGTGTGTCCAAAGGCATTTCTCCTGCAGGATGGCCCCTCGTGCCCCTCCATCCCTGAGGAGATCCTGCCTGGCCACAGGGTGACCCAGCAGCCGCTCGGTGGCCGAGCCAAGGGGGTCACTGGGACACTGTCACCTGCCTGTGCTCTGCAGTTTATCCCCATCCCTCTCTGCAGTTTGCTCCCATCCTGTCACCTCCCCTGGCCCCCTCAGGACGTGCCAGGACTGTGCCATTCCCTCCTCATCCCCAAGGGATGGTCCCTTGGCTGCTCCCCAGCACAGGGCATGGCCAGCAAGGGCAGCAGCAGGGAGGATCCCCAGGGTGTGCTGAGGCCACAGGAAGGGTTAATCCACATTCTCCAGCCCGGAATTGAATGGATGTAATCCCACACGATAATGGGAACCTCTCCATGATGATACTCGTTGTTCTCATGTCCTTGTCCTTCAATTATTTGATTCATTCACATTTAGGATAAGTACAGGATTAACCCAAAATGAGGTTTTAGGCGGGAGAAGCTCTTACCCTTTAATTTTAATCTAAAATTCGTTCAAACAATTCCCTCTGCTGATTGAGGGGAGGTGATTTAGGGAAGGATAAAGGCACAGAGCAGCCTGGGGGTGGATGGGGCCTGGGGCAGCCACAGTGGTCTCCAATGTCTGCTTCAAATAAACCAAACACATTTCTCTTCTTCTTCCTCTCCTTTCCAAGACCCCTTCATAAAATCTTCCTCCCAAATTTGGGAGTTTGGCAGATTTTTTTTTTCTGCCTCAGGCCATCTCCTCTCCCCTGGGGGCTGCATTAGGGCTGATGAGTGTGGACACCACATCTCCCTGCAGGGCAGGCACAAGGTGCATCCCATCCCATCCCANTCCCATCCCATCCCATCCCGAGAAGCTCCTCTGCTCCTG
This sequence comes from Cyanoderma ruficeps, assembly GCA_008694505.1. Lineage (NCBI taxonomy): Eukaryota > Metazoa > Chordata > Aves > Passeriformes > Timaliidae > Cyanoderma > Cyanoderma ruficeps. The sequence continues at coordinate 1,842,602 of VZDJ01000154.1, read as the reverse complement.
CTGGGAGGTGCTGGAGCAGGAGGGTCCCAGCCCTGCCCTGGGCAGAGCCGTGGGGAAGGGGCAGCACAGACACCCCGGGGTTCTGGGCACCCCTCAGGGGCCCGGCTGGGGCTTTGCCTTTGATTTGAGGGTTTCTTTGCAGGCAGCAGAGCAAACTCCAGCTGGTGTTTGTGGGGAGCTGTCCCCATGGAGGGGAGGCACTGCCTGTGCAGGGGACAGGGCGGCAAGGGTGACAAAACCCCTCCTCAGGGTGGCAGGGTGACAAAACCCCTCCTCAGGGTGGCAGGGCGACAAAACCCCTCGTCAGCGTGGATCCCCGTGCCAGGGTGGGGAGCAGGGAGGTGACACTGGAGGTGACTTGGCAGCCCCTCCACCGGCCTCTGCAGGGCACCTGGAGCCGGGGGGTTTGTGCATCTTCCCTCCCTGTGGGAGAGCTGGGCACGGCCAGGCAGCCCAGCAGCATTCCCAGCCATCCCATCCCATCCCACCCCATCCCAGCCCTTTCCCCATCGCAGGGCCAGGATTGCTCCCGGCACTGTCCCCTCCCCGGCAGCCCCAGAGCGGCCGGCCTGGCACGGGCTGGTGTCGCCGTGCTCGGAGGATGACGCAGAGCATCGCCATGGAGACGGGAAGCCAAGGAAAGGAGCCGGGGCTGCTCCTGGCACATCCCGGAGCGGGGACCGGTCCCGCAGCATCTGCTGGGGCAGCGGGGGCAGGGGACAGACGTTCCCGGCTGCAGACGCGCGCTGCCATCGGTGGCAGGGCTGAGTGAGGTTTTGTTTTTATTTGAAGTGTTGCCTCTGCTCCGTGTGGGACATAAATGTTCCCTTCCAGGCTGAAGCCTTCCCTTCCCCGCTCCTCGTGCTCTCCCTCCCGGGGCAGGGGCACGGGAGGGGCGGGAAGGGCTCGTGTGTCCCCCCGCGGGGCAGCGACACCGCCGGGCGGCCCTAAATCGTGCCTTGCATTTCAGGGAAGGAAAGCTGCACTTCAAAGAGCGCTTTAATGACTGTGCTGAGCCCCGGGAGCCGCGGGCACGGAGCGGAGCAGGAGCAGGAGCAGCTCCCGGGCCCGCGGCTCTGCCAGGGAGGGTCGTGGGGCAGAAAGGAGCCCGAGGGCACGGCAGCCTCTGCCACGGCCCCAGCGATCCAAAACCTGCCCAAAATCACAGCAGAGGGAAGCACGGGGGGCTGGAATGTGATTGAACCCACCCTGGTTGTCAGGATGTTATGGAATCACAGAATCATGGAAAGGGTCGGGCTGGGAGAGACCTTAAATCCCATCCAGTGCCACCCCAGCCATGGCAGGGACACCTCCCACTGTCCCAGGCTGCTCCAAGCCCCAGTGTCCAGCCTGGCCTGGGACACTGCCAGGGATCCAGGGGCAGCCACAGCTGCTCTGGGCACCCTGTGCCANCCCAATCCCTTTGCTGCTGCCCACGCTGGGATCAGGCAGGATTTGGGGTTTCTGGGCTCTTCCCAGAAACATGGATGGGATGCTTTCATGGATGGCTGTTTTCCTACTCTTGTGAACTGGGAGCCAAACTCTCTCCTCCCCACTGGGGACAGTCCCCCAGCCAGGGTGGGGTGCTGGGACCGGGTCCCTGTGCTGGGATCCCATTCCTGGGCAGGGGCTGCTGCCCTGTGCAACACTGGGCCCAGTCCCAGCCCCTTTCCTGGGCTCTGGGTGGGCTGGAAAGCCTGGAGAGACCAAGGAAATGTGGAAACTACTTGCAAAGGCCCTTTGGTACGTGACTGATCTCAGAGGGAGGGGGCAGTGCCTGGGCCCGGGGACTGAGGGTTCCCAGCTCAGAGCCAGGTCTGCCCTGCACGGCCAGGGCCACCCAACAGGGCTGGTGGCCCCAGGACGGGGCTCCTGGAGCTGGGCAGGGCCTGGTGTGGCCACACTGGATGGGGAATTGGTGGTGGCACATGAGAAACCACACACAGGGAGATGTGGCTGCTGGGCCTTGTAATGAAGCCTGACTTGCACCATCCTAAATGTGGGCTCTGTGTCCTCCTGAAAGAGCAAAAGAGAACAAAGTGACCCAAACAGCCTGAAAAATGCATCTGGAATAGGGAATGGGCAGGTTGGGCTCTTTGCTGAGGCTCTCCTTGGCTTCCCCTCCTGCCTGGATGGATGGAGGGATATGGCTGGGCCGGCAGCTGGGAATTGCTGGGATGGAGGAGCCCTGGAAATGCAGCCAGGGCTGCAGGTGTGGGGCAGGGAGGGCAGAGCAGACTGCAGGGATAAAACCTTTGGGGGTCTTGGTTGGAGGTTTCCTGATTTGAGGAAATTTGGAATTTTCCAGCTGTGTCTGACTCAGCTGAAGGCAAGAAAAAACAGTCAAAAAACTCAGTGGGCAGCAGAGCCAACAGGACCTGCTTTCCGTGGAGTTATGGCCTTAAAATCCTCACCCAGCACTCTCAGCTCCTTCCCTCAGCCCCCACCAGCCTGGCAGGAAAACTTTCCTTGGGGAAAGGATTGTCCAGCCCTGGCACAGCCTCCCAGGGCAGGGATGAGTCCCCATGCCCAGAAGGGTTTGAAATCCATGTGGCCTTTCCCAGCCTCACTGGATCTGTGATTTCAGAGATTGGAGCCCCGTGTTTGGGCTGGGCAGTGACGTTGTCTCTGCGCATGACAGAGCTGAATTTGTCTCTTCCTCTCACAGAATTTATTTGGGGCTTATTCAACCACTTGTCCTGAACCCTGCTGGAAGAGCAGATCCGTGGGGTCTCTGCTCCAGGGTGAAATGGAGTTTGAGTTGGGCGGTGTCTGTGGAAGGGAGCAGGATGGACAGTTCAGGGGTCGGGGCTCCGGCTCCATGGCCTTGGCTCCTCCTGAGGCTGCAGCCAGAGAGGAGCAGCCGTTGTTAAAGCTGTCAGCTCACGGCTCCTTATTCCTCCTTTACGTTTGGAAACCCCAACCCAGCCCACCAGTAAAGGCTCTTCTGTTCCCACTGTCAGTGAGAGGCTGATTTATATCCTGAAAGGGGATGATTTAGGACTCCTTCGCATTTTTCTCCCAAGCTGCTTGCCAGTGGAAGTGGGGATTCCCATCATTTGTCCGTGGACAGCGTCCCCTGGTCCTGCTCAGCCCTGGCTCTCAGCGTGCCTTGCACAGATATTACCCACCAATTGTGAAATCAAAAAATTCCCTTTTTTCCATATCTGGAACCTAGATACTGCTTTTTATTTGTCATTATCATATCCTCTTACAGCAGACCTGCTAAAGATTAGTCTGATGCTGATTTCTGCCTTTCAAACACAGGTGAAGTTGGGGTGGGTTTTTTTGCCAGATTTGCAGCTTTTGAAAGGGTCTCTCCTTGAAGACCAACCTGGCATTGAGCAGGGTCAAGATCCAGCTGAAGCCTGTCCTGGGCTGGGCAGGATCAAGGAAGGCAGAAGCCTTTGATGGGGAAAAGCCACATCCAAGCAGCAGGAATGCAGGTTAATTCACAAATCTGGGGGAAAAAAAAGAATAATTTGTAATTATCAGCTCCCCCATGTTTAACCATGTTTGTTTGTTTCCAAATTCCTTTTGAAGTTCTCCAAAACAACCCCCCTGTGCAAGCAAACAAGGGTTTCAAAGCTTTCCCTTCAGATTCAGGAGACCAACCCCCTGCCCATAGGTTTGCAGCGTGTTCTATTCTCTCTGCTTTTTATCTTTAATAAAGGGCTGTAATTTGGGTGATTCATTGCGAATGCAGCCGGCAATTTCCTTGGCCTGACACAGTTTTGCACTCGGAGAGGCCATTGTCTGCCCAGAGCACATCCCCGGGGTCCTGCTCCGTGCAGCACAGGAGGCTTATCACACAAACCCCTCTGGGAACCAGGAATTCATTAATTCCATCAGGGGAGGGCTCCAGCCAGCAGGGCTGAGCTCTGAAACCCCTGGATCTGCTCTGGGAACTCGGAGTGAGGGAGGCAGCAAGGGGGTCTTCAAACCCCAAAACCAAAGCAAGTGAGGTGGTGTGGCTGCCAGAAAACCTGATGGAGTGAGACAAGATGCATCCTGGCACATCACAACCTGCAGGAACGGCAGAAGTTAACACTCCTGGCCTCAGGAATGCCAAAAGTTAACATTCTTGGGCTCAGCAAACACAAAATTAATGCTCTTTGGCTCAAGAGTAGAAAATTCAGCTCTCCCGTGAGCTCAGCCATTCCTGCTTTTCCAAGCAGCCTCATTGGGATGGAAAAGGAACGGAGCAGGAACACAATGTGGTGTTTGGATGAGCTCCTGCCCAGCTCTGCTCCTGAGGGATGGGTTTGTGCCACCCATGCCTGGGTCGGGGGTGATGTCCCTCCCCCCTCACACCCCTCCCCAGGGCACCAGAGCCCGGGGAAGGGAGGCTGAGCTGCTGGAAACAAGAGGGGCCTCATGCAGGACAGCAGCGCCTGGGGGCTGATCCAGCCAGGGGCTGATCCAGGCTCTGCTTCAGCTCCCCTAACCTGAAGTGCCTTTCCCTCGGTGCTTTTTGGAAGTCTCTAACTCTGTCTTTCCATCTCATCTGCACAAACCTGATGTTTCCGTGAGAAACAGTCCTTGAGCACCCTCAGGGACAGTAAAATCAGTGGTGCCACTTCCACCAGGAAAGCAAAACCCACCAGGAGTGAAATGACTCCTACAATGCTGAGGGAGCCCAGCTCATGCAAACACCAACTCCTGCTGGGGCTGAACATCTGCCCAGCTGCAAACCCTCCTGGGGACCTGGCCTGAGGGGACAGCCCCAGATGGGGCCACCTGCAAGATTTAGGGTGGAGGACAAGTGCAAGATTTGGGGTCTGTGGGAGAGAACACACGAGCAAACCTTCCATGACCCAAACTTCTCATTCATGGTGTCCAGTGAACCCAACGCTGAAACTGTGGCACATGAGGGGTTTGAGCTCACTGCACAAGCAGCATCTCCTCTGTTGTGGCCATGGTTCAGCTCATTCTAAAGAAAAGGAAAACCCAAACATATCACAGTTAAAAGCCAAAAATTCCACAAGTCCCGGATGGCATCGTGAGGTTCATCTGCCCCTCACCACGGACTCCCAGGCTGACAAAAGAGAAGGAATAAATGCAAGGTTCATTTCAGAAACAAGAGGAGTCAGCTAAAAACATAAACAAGGCTGAGGCTCTTCCCAAAGTGGAACAGCTCAGCCGCTCCAGCCTGAGCCTGACTGTGTTTGATCTGGGAATCAGATTTAGCCCACACCATCCCAATGAAAAATATCACACGTGGTCTGCACTTCAGGCTATGTTCCAATATCTGAAGGAAGGGATCTTTTAATTGAAAACCTTAATGTTTCTCGTTATATTTAAAATTAGAGCAGAACGGCAATAAAATTGGTCATGGGATTGAGACAAGTTTTCAGGGAGGGAAAGAAATTTATTCTTCATTTTTTACATCGAGGCATCCGCTAAAAGCTTGGGCAAATTTGATTACGTCAATGCAAGGATTAATAATTAAAGGAACAACAACCACATGCCTTGGAGAGACACACGAGATGGCAGCAGCTCGGGCTGGAGCCTCTGAGGACACCCTGGTTTCGCTGGAACCTCACCCCTGCCCCTCAGTATTTAGAGGAGCACTTTCCCACCAGGCTCTGCCTTTCCCAGGAATTTTCAGCTGGTGCCTAAACCCAGGGAAATGGTACCAACACTTGGTATCAGATTGATTTTGAAGGAAGACTGTGCTGTTCCCACAGTTTATGAGAGGTTCAAAGAGAAGTGTTTGGGGTGACGCTCTCCAGCCTCCAGCAGGAACCCTGGCAGATGGTGATGGGGATGCTCCAAAAACCTCACAGCCCCGAGTCACCATCACCCAGGACTGGAGAAGGAGGCTCCAAAGCCGCCTCCTCCAGCCCCAGAAGCAGATGGATGTCCGCAGGCTGTGGCTGGGAGCCGGAGCCGTTCCGCTCCCAGCGTGGCCCCCGGCCAAGCTGAATCCTTGGATTTTGCTCTGCGGATCCGTCCGGCAGCCCCGGGGCTGGGAGCACCTTCCCGGGCACTGAAGGCGGCTCAAAGCCTTGGACTGAGGGACGGAGTCTCCGACTACAACGTGGTTATCCCAACCAGGCCCAAACGGTGTTCCCCTCCCTCCCCATCCTTCTTCCCTTCATGGTGGGAATCTTCTTGTTCATTAAGAACCTGCTAATTATCCCAGCATCTTGGAGCTGGGCCGCAGCATGGAATTAGAACCAGCTTTTCCTCTTGGCACCCACCCCTGGGTGTAATTAATGAGGCGAGAGGAAGCCAGAACACGCGGGTCAGCGCGGAGAGCACGGACACATCGACCGGACACCAGAGCGGGATGTTCCGAGCCGGCCTCGGGGAGGGAGGGTGGCACCTGGGGGTCAAACCGGGCAAAAGAAGATGAAGAAGAAGAAGAAGAGGAAGAAGAAAGATGTGCTCCTTGTTTCCTTTGGTTTTCCCCATTTGAGCTCAAAATCCGGACCAAGAAGGGCTCCATGGAAACCCTGCTCTTCATCTCCTCTTTCCTTTTTTTGGGAAAGCTGGGTGAAAGGCCGACAGCGTGTCTTGGCCATCCCTGCCCTGCTGAGCAGCCCGAGGGGCACTGAGAGCCCAGCCTGTTGCAGATGGGCGTTTTCATGGAGGTCTGGACAGTGACTGGATCTGGAGAGGGACCTGGAGCTGGAGGAGGGATCAGCGTCACTCACACACCGCCAGGGCCAGGCTGTCTCCCCACCGCCTTGGCACCAGCAAGTGGCCTCCAAATCCAAATGGAATTGCTTCCCTGCTCACGGGATGCGGGCAGGAGGCTGAGGACCCCGTCCTGCAGAGCTGGGCTGGGGTGACACAGCCCTTCCCCACGCCCCTGGGTGACGCAGCCCTTCCCAACAACCCCGCTCCACCCGGGGCTGGCACTGGGAGGGCAACGCCTTTGGGCACTGCCACAGGGCGGTGGCATCACCAGGAACAGAGGGACACGATCCTCCTCCTCCCACTTCTCTGGAGCGCTGGTAGAGCACAAACTTTGGTCCGTGCAGGCTCAGGAGCTCTCGGGCTGCCCTCGCCCACCTCGCTGCCTGTGGGATCCCCTCTCGCCGCCCACCGTGCCGCCTGGAGGGAGCCTTGATTTCCAGCTTGTTGCTGCTGCCACCGCCGCTCCCGGTGCTGCCGGATCCGGCCCCGCGGGCTGCCAGGATGCCCCCGACGGGCGGCAGCAGGATGCTGGCACCGGCAGGCCCGGGCGGCAGCGCGGCGCTCCGGGGGCAGCAGCAGTGCCAAATTGGGGTTCTAGCCCTTTAAATCCGATCCGGTACTGCAAAAAAAAGGACGAGCGAGCAGGAGAGAGCCTTCAGACTCTTTTAATTAAAGCTTGTACCATATTCCGTATTCCCAAGTCACAGCAGCCGCCCGCGCCTCCCCAGGACACCTCGGGCTCGGTCTCCGGCGCGGCATGGACGGGCACCGCGGCTCACCGGGCACCGGCGGCTGGAGGTACGCGCGGAGGGACGGGGCTGCGGGCACGGCTTCTCCCCGCTCCCGGCTGGCGGCTGGGAGCATCCCCCTGCTTTTCCCGTGTGTTTTCCTGCGCCGGGGAGAAAGTCTAACGCGTGGCTGTGGCTCACGCGGGGCCGCTGGCAGGAGGAGCCTTCCCACCGCGCACCTGGGGCCCGGGGCCGCCTGTCCTGCCACCTCCGCTCCCTTCCCTCTCCCCTCCTTCCCTTGTAAATAATTGAGTGCATGACCCAGAGTTGTGGCTTTTTTTCCCCCCCTCGCTGCTTAAATCGCGGAGCTGCCGTTCAGCAGAAGATAAGTTGGGATGCCTGGCCCATAAATCACGGCAGAAGTTGGTCCCCGCCGCGCTGCCGCCGCTCGCCTCCTCTCGGTCCCCCCTCTCTCCCAGGTTAGGGGAGTTTTGCCACATCCTTCCATGCGCATTGCACTCGCAATGCAGAGCAGTTCTGGAGAGCCTCGCGGAGCGAATCCCGGGTTATTGGGAACGACAGCGTTGTTTGCACGCTGGAGTCTCCTCTCCCCAGCACTGTCACCCACCCCAGCCTTAGCTGGGCTGATAAATCGCCCTTCAGCAGGAGCCCTGTGCCAGGAGAACATTTAACTGTGAACTGCCCCGCTCAGCCAGTGATTTTCCTCTCCCCCTCTCCTCCTTAACCGAGTGACTCTCTGTTTATATTTCTATATTTCCACGGAATGTGGCTTTTCCCTTAAATTATGGATTGTTGTTCCTTCGTCCCCGTCTCAGGTGGGTGCATCTTTCAGGTGCATCTTTCATCTTTATTGAGAGCCCGTTGGGGTCTTTGCAGCCGGGTCCCAGGTGAGGTCCCTGGGAGCCTCTCTCCTGCGTGGATCCCGGAGGGAAAGAGGCTGTGCCAGCAAACATTTATCCTGGTGCCTATTGGAGGTTAATAACACTTTTGACAAATAGCAGCCTCCTCGAGGCTTGAAATAGGATTGGAAAAGCAGCCACTAATCTCCTTGAGAAGTGCTCGATGGTGGCCACCTCTCAGGAAATCAGGAGAGGAGCTGTTTATGTTCTGCTCCTTGAGGTGCTAGCGCAGAAAAAAAAAATCCCGCTTTTCTTAATCCAGTGGGAAAAACTCTTGCCTCACCTTCCTCTCCCTGGGCAGAGGGTTTGGGGAGGGAATCCTGTGAACTCAGCACGGCCCAAAGCCCACAGGACTGTGGGGCTGCACAGCGGGGTCGGGAAAACGGGGCTTTTTCTCCGCACCAATGGTGTTTGCCATGAGCGAGGGAGAGACGGGACAGGGAACTTGGCAGTGAGCAGGGAGAGCGGAGCAAGGGTCGGAGAATGAGCATCTGAGCAGCAGCACCTGCAGGGATCAGGGGGTTTGTGGGCAGCAAAACACTTTGCCTTGAGCAGTGAAGGAGCGAAACTTGGAGAGGAGGAGGCACAGAGCAGAGGTGCCGGGACAGAGGGAAATCCACGGCACGGCTCCGTGCAGAGCTCACGGAGTGTGGGGCTGTGCAGGCAGAGGGATCCTGGGCACCCCAGGCCTTTGGGGTCACTGCTTTTCCCTGTTTTCATCAGTACTTCCAACCCCTTGGTAGTGCTTTAGCCATCTGTGACTTTGGTGACATTAGGAAGGAGCTTGTCCCCTGTGATCCAGAGGTGGGATAATGGCTCCATTGTTCCCAGCTCCGAGGGAAGAAAATGACCTCACAAGGAAACCTGGAAGTGCCTGAAAGTTAAAAAGCCCTGTTCCCGTGGTCTGAGCTGGGCTGCAGGCAAACTCTTCTCGGGTGAGGCCCCTGGAACCTGTTCCCTCCATCCTGCAGAGCCGGAGAACACGGAGCAGGGTTTGCAAACCAAAAAATACAAGCAGCATGTTGAAAGATGAACAAAATTTGCATCTTTTTTGAGCAAAGCAGCTCAAGCACACGGAGCGTGTGGAGTAATTATTTATAGTGCCATCAGCAGAAATAATAGAATGAAATGAAGGGCTGAAAAGTTCTGCTGACTCTCAGGGAATGCGTCCTGGCACGGACGGATCATTCCCAGGCCCAGCCCTTCCTATCTCCAGCGCTCCCAGGAGCAGCCTGGAGACACAGCAGAGCCTGGGATCCAGGGACAGCGGCTGGGAGCTGATCCCAGCGGGAGGATGGAGCTTCTGTGGCAGCTCCCCCCTCCCTCCGGAGCCTCCTGTGCTGCCCGAGGCTGGATGTGTGTCCCGCTGGATGCCTGAGCAGGGAAGGAGCAGCGCTGCGAGGGGAAGGGCTGGGTGCCCAGGTTTGACTTTTCCATTTCCTTCTGGGAACACTGAGATTAAGAAGGGGGGCGAGGGGATGTTGTTGAGATCAGCAATGAGTGTGATCCGGTGTTCTGTGCTCTGTAATTAAGCTCAGAGTGCTGGGTTTCAGTCACTCCTGAAGCCGGGCGTTGGAAGGATTGGCAGGCAGGGACAGGGAATTGCTCACCTGGAGTCTATCACTCACATTAAAGGTGACCTGCACTAGGCTTTCTTTTCTAAAGGGAGATAACTGAGTTTGAACTCCCCTTTTTGGGGATGAAAAGGTCTCTTTGGCACTTTTTATTCACCCAGCAATGGTGAGCAGTGCCAAGCTTGTCCCTCCCCACCGCAGCAGGTGTTGGAGGTGGCCGCTGAGGCTGGTGCAGGTGGGAGGGTGAATCTGAGCCCTGGTTGAGCAGCAGGCCTTGAGCAAGGGTGGCAGAGTCCCTGGCATGCCCAGGAATGCTCTGTGGGACAGGCTCTGAGCAGCCCCAAAGCCCTTTCCTTCCCCAGGCTCCTTGATAGCACCACCAGGGGCCATCCCCAGGTGGGCACAAAGGGCTGGGGTCAAAGGTCCCACCAGGCCAATTGCTCCATCTTGTCCTGCTTGTCCATCTCCAACCAGCCGACTTTCCTGCTTCAAACTAGAGCTGAATTTCTGAGGAAGAGGCAGAAAAATAATTCTATTTTTATTGTAGGCAATAACCTTTCCTGCTTCCTTGACTCTGTAGAGTGGAAAGAGCCCAGGTACAGAAGGCAGATCTCTCATTTCTGCTTTCCCTTTGCCAGTCACCTTTAAACAAAAGGAACCCAGCAGGGTGTCTGGAGCAGGAAGGGACCAATATGGATCTGGCAGAGATAAAACCTAAATTTACTACTTCGAGCTGCTAGAATCTAATAGATTCTTCTATTTAGAGCAAGGGATGTTTGTCAAGCCCATTCTCCATCTCTGGCAGGATCTTGCAGTTGGAATTAGTCTGATAAATTAAAAGCAGTCTGCAGAAGTCTGAAATGGTAAAAACGCAGCATATGAATGAAATTGCACAGTTATTGAGGGAAATGCGTGAGGGACAGGCACCAGCACGGTGTGTCGGGCTGGGGGTGGCAGAGTCACAGCCAGGGGATGGCAGGATGCAGACACGGACCTGCAGGGATGGATCATGCTGATCATGGTCATCTGCTGTGGTCACCTGGGCAGCTTGGCTGGGCTCGGGTGGCCTGTCAGGGCAGGTGCATCCACCTCATGCTGTGCTCTTGTCTTCTTTGATGTTTTTACCCTTTTTCCCCTCCTTCGGGAGGTGTTTTAGCCTTTTGAGCAGAAGCCCCACCAGGGCATTGTTTTAAGCCCCCACTTGAATGGATGGGGATGAGAGGCTGCCCAGGCAATGCCAACCTTGTGCTCCATGGTCACCCAGAGACTGCCAGAAATCTGTCTCCTGGAGGCTGGTATTTAAATGGAGTTAAACTGAACCGTGTCAGGAGCCCTGGGGATCCTTGAGAGCAGATTTTCAAGAAAGTCATGTACAGATGTTGCCAAGTTTGATGCAGGTTTCACCCTTCAAATCCTCTTGTGCTCGGAACTGACTGACTCTGGGTCGCTCTTGACTCCAGCCAAAGCCTGGACTCCAGTTTGAGCCCAAGTGCTCTGGGAGCCTCAGGCACCATTTCAAAGGGGATTAATAAACCCTCAGGAGCTGCTGATGCTTCACTGGAGTTGGCAGGAGGCCCCTGCTGATTTTGGAAAGGTTTCTCCTGGAGGCTCCACTGCAGGAGCAAAGGCAAGAAGGGGCTGGCACCCCCAGTGCAGCAAATGAAACAGGAACCCATTCAGAGTGTGGTTTTATATTTGCTGCCTCATAAATCCACTGTGGCAAAGCCGCCTATGGAGCTGGGAAGGGATTAACTTGGGAAGAGTAAAGGTCTCCCAGGGGTTAAGCACGAGAAAGCTGCTGATTCTTAAGAACAAGGAGCTGCTGTGGAGCTGCCGAGGAGCTGCTGCGGAGGAGGAGGAGTCACCTGGCCTGGCTGCCCCAGGGATGTTCGTGGCTTGTAGTGATCTGCAACCCCCCTGACACCGCAGCTGGCTCCAGGCCTGGGGCTGTGCAGGGGGAGACAACAGGAGAGTGTCACACAGTCCCAGAGCCCCAGGCTGGGCCAGGCCTGAAGGGACCCCAGAGGGTCCCTGGTGCCACCTCCCTGCTCAGGCAGGGCCATCCCAGAGCACAGGGCACAGGATTGTGTCCAGAGGGCTCTGGAATATCCCCGTGAGGAGACTCCAGCCCCTCCCTGGGCAGCCTGTTGAGGGCTGGGCACTGCCCAGGGCAGAAGTTGTGCCTCCTGTGCAGGGGGAATTGCTGGGCTCAGCCCCTGCCCGTTGCTCTGGTGCCACTGCTGGGCCCCCGGAGCAGAGCCTGGGCCCTGCTCTGCCCCTCCCTGCACACAGGGACACCCAGGGCTGAGGGCCCCTCTCAGCTGGGGCTCCTCTCCAGGCTGAGCAGCCCCAGCTCCCTCAGCCTTTCCTGGCCATGGAGATGCTCCAGTCCCTCCTCATCCTCCCAGCCTGTGCTGGCCCCGCTGCAGGAGCTCCTGTCCCTGCAGTGCTGAGGATCCAGAGCTGGACACGGCACCCCGGAGATGCCCCCAGGCCCTGGGGAGAGGGGCAGGATCCCTCCCTGACCCTCTGACAAAGTGTCAGCACGGGCAGGGCTCAATTGCTGACGGTGGCTCCTGCCGTGGGCAAAGTTCCTCTGTCCTGGTGATGGACACGGGGGTGTTGTGACGTGGCACTGTCACATGTGTCGTGTTAACTGCTGTCAGGTGGAGCTGTGACAGTGCCAAGCAGCTTCTGTTGGGTGGCACCATCCCTTGGCACCTCAGTCCATGCAGAGCTGTGTTGGTTTGATAAATTCCTCCCAATGAGTTCACATGAAAAATCCCATTTTCTGGAACAAAAGGTGCCCAATCCCAGAGCTGTTGTAATGCAAATAACACCAGTGGGATTAATCCCAACCCATCCTGGCCTCAAAGAAAAACGCAGAGAAAAGCCTGATGGGGCAAGACCCTGCTCAGCTGCACCCTGGCACAGCAGGAGCCCCACTGCACCCACCCCGCTGAGCCCGCGGCTGCTCCAAGTTCCTGATGAATACTCAGTGGGAAAGGAGATCCAGGCAGTTTGGATGATCTATAAGAACAAGCCAAAAGAGTGAATGGATTCTTTTCTCCATTAGTTTGTACCATGGATTGAAGGTGCAAATTTTGTCCTGTGACCTGACTGAAGAAACAGTGCTCTCTGCGATATTTGATAAATATCCTGATCCCTCCTGGAATGGAAGCAGTAAAAGGGGCTTTTTCTGGGATACAGGAAGGAGCTGGATCTGTGGAAAATGCTGTCCCTGCTCTTTCCAGGGGAGCTGAACCATGTGAGAGGGTGAGTGATGAGGTGATAAGGGCTTATTCCTGTTCTGGCACAAAAGGCAAGGGGGCTCCACCGGGGGTCTCATTTAATGCTTGAGGAAAGCATTGCAGCTGCAGAGAGGCTGGGAGCAGCCAGAGGCATCAGGACACCTTGGACAGCCCTTTGGGAACACTCACCCTATTTGGGCCCTGTGCCAGCCCAGAAACCCAGCAGAGCTTGCTCTGGGTCACAGCTGGGTCCCCCAGGCTGCTCCAGGCCCAGGTGTCAAAGCCACTGATGGGGTAGTGAAGGTGTCCCTGCCCAGGCCTCCTCCCCCTAAACCAGTCTGGGATTCCATGAGAAGCCTTGGAAATCCCGTGATGATTGTCCAGAGGTGAAGGCTGGATGCCAGGAGCTGTTGTGTCCATGTACATCCATGGACAGCTGGGACAGGAGTGCCTGGGGGCACAGGGGACACCTTGATCCCAGCCACAGGCCCTGGGCCCCTGGGCTTGGCTGTGCTGCTCCTCTCACCTCTGCAAGCCTGCCTCCCCAGAGGCCAGAGGGGATGGCTTTGGACTGACAGTCTGGCTTTGAGGAGAGGGAAGTGGTGACCGTGGGATGGCTTTGGACTGACAGTCTGGCTTTGAGGAGAGGGAAGTGGTGACCGTGGGAGCTGCAGGCAGAAGGTGCAGCAAGGGAAGGAGAGGGGGAGGCTGGGGGGGTTCCCTGTGCCTTCCCAGAGATTACAGAGAAGCTCTGCAGCGGGGCTGTAAGGAACCATGAGGTCACCCATGGCCCTGCCCTTGTCCTAAGGACTGTCCCCTGTGGACACCCCCTTGGTGTGCCCTCACGCTCCTCTGGAGAGAAAACACCAACACAAGGTCTGTTTATAAAAAGGAACGCAGGGTGGGAGAGGGCTGTGAGGGGAGAGCAGAACTGGCACTCCTGGTGCTGAGCTCCGGCCCAGGCAGGCTGCAGAGCAGTGCTGGGGTGGAGAGCACAACAGGCTCTGGTCTGACAGCCAGAGCCCAGCGCTCCCTCCGGGGCCTGCAGAAACCAGAGGCTGCCGCGGTGCTTCCCTCCTCCCTCCCTGCCACCCCTCGGGCCACTACTCAAGGCAAGCTCATGGAAGTCCCCTAAAGCTGTTTATTTTTGGTGATGCCATGCCTGAGAGCCCCTAAAGGGTTTGAAAGAACAGATTAGCTGAGTTTTAAGAGTGTGAATTATGAAGAGAACCTGCTCTGTGCAAGGCACAGGGTCACCTGTGATGATTCACTGGGCTTTTTCTTGACCATTAGTTAAACGCTTTATGTCCAAACTGTGATCCACATAAAATTCCTGGAACACGTCTTGCAGCTCTCAGTGTCCAGCAGCTCCAGGAGGAAACATTTGCTTCTCTAGCAGTAAGAAAAAAGCCACAGAGGCTCAGGGCATTGTTATTGTAGCTCCATCGTTGGGACTCCTTCTCCAGTGAGGACAAATTCCCCTCTCTCCTCATCTCCTGGAGAAGGGCAAGTGCATCCCATTCCTCCTCCAACTTCCCCAACCCCTGCTGAAAACTTGCTGAGCTGAAGGCTGTCTGTCACTCTCAATGCATTATTTTATTCCTCTTTTGAGCACTTGCTGTCTTCCAGGAAAAATTCAACAACATAATTGGGCACTATTTGCAAAAACATTTCCTCGGCCTTTTTCTTTTTTTGAAATGATTTCTTGGTAATTTCCTTGGATGCCTCTTGGGTCTGGTGCTGTGAAAAACAGCAAGTGTTTGTTCTCTATTGCCTTTGCTCCATGATGTTGAGGATGTGATAAAACCCTGGTTTAATAAGTGTCTCCTACATCCCTTTCAAGCATCTCTTTGGCAGACTGAAGGGCCCTGACGTGTCAATCTGTTTCTGTGCAGAGTTCACTCTCTGTCTCTGTCCAAGCTCCCTTCCCTCCTGTCACCCTTCCTGGTTCTGTTATCTCCCTTCCCGAGTGCTCCAAGCAGGGATTTGTTCACCCTGCAGGTGCACAACAGAGCCAGACAGCAGCACAGTTCCAGTTTGTTGTTTCTCTGACGGAAATCTCTCACATTGGATTTTCCCGGGGCTCTTTCCAAAGCAGGCTCCACACCCCCCCAGTGACTCCTTCCTGGCCAGCAATGCTGAGTCCAGAGCTCAGCATCTGGTAGGGAGACCATGGGGTCTTTTCTCCTGAGCAGGATTTGGCACTGAAATTCAGCTCTTTAGACCTCAGATGCTGGAATTTGTACAATTTTTGTGCAGCTGTTGCACCAGTTGAGGGTTTGTTCATCGTGGCTGACTCTGTGCCATTAACGAAAGTTGTCATTGCGCTCACACACCTCCAGTCCCCAGGGAATTCCCCAGTAACTGAGTGGGTCTATTTTACAGGGCTCTCTGGGGCTGCAGTGGGAAGTTGTTTCCATTATGAAAACTGACTGTTCATCTTTGTTTCTGCCTTCTTTTCCCATCTCCTCCGGAACAAAAAGGAATGCAAACAATTCCCTCGCCCTTTCAGCCTCCTTTCAGTCTCTCCTGGGCTGTGCTGGGTGCTCACCATCGGCCACAACCCCTGCCAGAATTCCTACCCTCGTGCTTCTGACCAGGTTTTGGTGTCACCTCTTCAGGGAGTGGTTGTTCAGAGCCCTTTTTGGCCGGCCCCACTGCTCCTGTCTGAGCAATCTGTCACACCCAGGGATCTCTTTCCGCCCTGGATACACTTCGAGCAGTGCCTTTTAACTCTCCTGCTCTGCTGGGTTGCTGCCACAACCATTTTTCCTTTTACCTCTGGTTGGTTTGGCAGTCTGTGATTATTCCAGGTTTGCAACAGAGAGTTTAAAGCAGTTATTTTAATCTTTTAACTTCTCCTTTTTTATTTCTATTCAAGCAGCTTCTCAATTTTTAATGTGTTATATAATTTTTTAAAATTATATAACATTCAGTATATTGTGTGTTTGCACATTTATACCTTCTTATAATTGATATAAAATTTATGTATTTGCCACAATACATATATACAGCGAGGTGTGTACATATATACACAGGGTGTATCTATATTTACAGACACAGGAGCAATTCTGACCCCCTGGATTGCTCCTGGCCATCCCAGAGCCAGTTTGTTTTCTGCTTCCAGAGTTGATGTTTTTAATCCAACAGTTCTGGTTGCCCAGCACTACCAAGGCCAGCACTGCCCCGTGTCCCCAAGTGCCACATCCCCACCTCAGTTAAACCCCAGGGCTGGGGATCCAGCAGCGAGGCAGAAGCTGGGATGTGCTGCCTGAAGG
This sequence comes from Cyanoderma ruficeps, assembly GCA_008694505.1. Lineage (NCBI taxonomy): Eukaryota > Metazoa > Chordata > Aves > Passeriformes > Timaliidae > Cyanoderma > Cyanoderma ruficeps. Next base: position 1,826,203 of record VZDJ01000154.1, on the reverse strand, counting down.
CAGCTCCCTGCTCCTCTGGAGAGAAAGGCTCGAGCCAAGGCTTTTCCCTCACACTGGAGTCACCTCCCAGCTCCCAGCCTGTCTTTGGGGGTTCCCTCATGTTCTCCTGCTGCTGCCTTGCCCTCTGGGAATCGCTGGCTGTTCACTGAACATGGAGAAACCCGCAAATTCCTGCCTGTTTTTCCCTGCGGGATGAGATGTGTGAGCTCTGTGCTCTGTCCTGGGGATATTCAGGCCTTTCCTGGAGCAGCTCCTGATTTCTGCCCGCTGAGGTTCCAGCCCTGCTCTCTGCAGTTCCAGTCCCTGCCTGGCCCTGGGGCAGAGGTGCCCTCCTCGCACTCGAGTGGCTGCAGCCAGAGTGGCTCAGGGCTGCCCAGGGCACCAGGGCCACCTCCTCCTCCTCCCTGGGCACCTGTGCCAGGGCTGCACCGCCTTTCAAGGAAAATATTTCCCCAAAATCCACTCTGAGCCTCCCCTGGCCCAGCCTGAGGCCGTTCCCTCTCCTCCTGTCCCTGTTCCCTGGGAGCACAGCCCGACCCCCCTGGCTGTCCCCTCCTGTCAGGGACTTGTGCAGAGCCACAAGGTCCCCCCTGAGGCTCCTTTTCTCCAGGCTGAGCCCCTTCCCCAGCTCCCTCAGCTGCTCCTGGGGCTCCAGCTCCTTCCCAGCTCTGTTCCCTTCCCTGGACACGCTCCAGCCCCTCAAAGTCTTTCCTGGACTGAAGGGCCCAGGGCTGACCCCAGTATTTGAATTTTGGCCCCGCCAATATTGAATGAAGTCATAATTAACCACCACCACTTGTTCATTGATGGCAACTTCAACCCCCTTTCATTTTGAAGTCACTCCTGCATTGCAGTGACAGTGGTCAAATTAGAGGTGGCAGGACTACTCAAGCTGGCCTAAATTAAGTAATAATTGAAATGTTTGAAAGGAAATGAGAATGGTTGTCGGGGTCAGCCTTAAATATGTTTTGCTAGCAGCTTGCAGAAGAATTCTGATGAAAATTGCAGTGCTGTATGAGGGATGATTGGATTTTATTTCAAAGTAAATAAGTAGAACAGGAGAGAAAGGGGGGACACACACAAGAGCACAGTTAATAAGATGTATAATCGAATTAAAACTTTTGCACAGTGATATTGCATGAGGTAAAGGTGCAGATTTTAAATACAGAATAGATTTTGTTTACCAAAACCCCAGAATGTTTGAAAACACATTGGACTTATTTATACGTCCCTTGCTTTATGGACTATTTATTTAATTTGGGGAAATGAGGCCCTTTTTGGTAAGTAATAGCTCAAAGTGCTGCTGGAAAACAACAGCCGTAGAGAAAAAGTTATTTTAGAGATCTCAAGAGCTGCCAGCCAAGTCCTGTTTTAGGAAAACATGTAAATTCAAGTGCAGTGACTTCAGTCAATGGCACAGAGCACACACTGAGGTGAAGAGACTGTGTCTGTTTTTCCTACAAATCCTTACATTTGCTTTCCTGAGCCAGGAAGAGCAGTTCCTGGTTTCCACAGGAGCACCAAGTGGTTTGTGCTGGATCATTTAAATCACCTGGCTCTTGGTGCTTTGGGCTGGGGACAGGGTGGCATCGGGCACAGGTCACTGACGGGCTCGGGGTTCTGTCCAACCTCAGAGAGTCCCTAAATGTGGTTCTGTAGCACAGGGCCACTTTCAGAGGAGCACTCTGAGATGCCAGGACAGGTGACAAGGTTTTAGGTGTTCAGCATCTGGATCCCAGTGCTTCCTGTGTTTCCAAAGGCTGGGATCAAGCCTTGGTGCTGTCAGAGCCCTGGGGGCAGTGACCCTGTCCTGGGGCCACCAGGGAGGGACTGTCCTGCTCTGCTCTGGGCCGGCCTCATCTCAAATACTGTGTGAAGTCTGGGGCACCTGTTATAAATATGGTGAGCCGAATCAGAATTAAAAAAAGATCAATTTTATTTTCTCACTAATGCGAATTGAAGTACAGAAAAGAAATAAAAACACAACAAAAAAACAACCAAATTGCAATGAAACAGACAAAAATCCAAGCCACAGCAAAGATCAGATTCGATCGAACTGGGAGGCGAACACGGGACTGGCCCGTGCCAAGTCCCCCTGTCATTCCAACGTTCTGCTTTTAGGGTCCAGTTTTTATACTTTTTATTTCCCTCCAGGCAGGGTTTTCCTTTGTTTGGGGCAGGATTATGAGATTCATGGATCCTTCTTTTTGGATTCAAACTTCTTCCTGAGTGGAATCAGAATGGTGTCTGCGGATTAACTGTAAATCATATTGAAATTTAGAGTGAGGTCCCTTCCCCAGACAGAAGGATGGCTATTGGAGGTTGGAGCTGTCTCGAAGCTGATGGTGGGTGATTTGGCCGTGGAGACCCAGCTGAAGTCCTCCTTTCATTTGTAGATTGAGGAAGACATTCTCCTCTGGTGATTCTGTCAGCACATTCCTTCTGCCTGCAATTCTTTAATTTCTCATGCCCAGATTAATATCCAGTGCCTATTTACAACACACCACAATGCTGGAAAGGCATGAATCCATTAGGAAAGCCATGAATCCTTTAGGAGGCATCCAAAGGAGGCCGCGAAGAAGGTGAAAGGCCTTGAGGGGTAGAGGAGCAGCTGAGGGCACTTGCAATGTTCAGCTAGAGCAGAGGACACTGAGGGGAGACTCATCGTGGTTACATTGTCCTCATGGTGGGAAGAGGAGGGGCAGACACTGATCTCTGCTCTGTGGAACAGGGACAGGGCCCAGGGAACGGCTGGAGCTGGGCCAGGGAGGGTCAGGATGGAGATCAGGGAAAGGTTCTTCCCCAGAGGGTGCTGGGCACTGCCCAGGCTCCCCAGGGAATGGGCACAGCCTGAGGCTGCCACAGCTCCAGGAGCTCCCAGGGATGCCCAGGGTGGATTGTTGGGTGTCTGTGCAGGGACAGGGGCTGGACTGATGATCCCTGTGATCCCTTCCCTCGGGACATTCCATGATTCTGTGAGGCCCTGAGCGTCCTCCCCGGGTCCCACCCACACCGTGCCCCCTGAGCCCCCTGAAGCCCAGCCTCCTGTGGGCCCTTTGCTCCCACCCGTCTCCTGGCTGCGCGTCCACTGCAGCTTTGTTTTCATCGACTCCTGGCTGAGCTTTTTGGGTGGGGCTTGGCTCCAATTTCTCCCTTTTTCCCCTGAGCTCACCCGCACTCAGCTCTGCTCCCAGAGCTCCGAGCCTGCGGGACCCCCTGGGGAGGGATTTCCCTGTGCTGGGGCCACCCTTGGGCCCTTGGTCATTCCCAGATGGAGCAGGGCCCCCTCTGCCCCTCCCGACCCGACATTCCAGCCTGGAATCTCTCCCGCAGGGTCAGTGTCACCGTGAGGGGTGGCAGCGTGGGTCGGGGTGAGTCTGGCGTCCCCGCTGGAATGCCCAGGAGCTGCCGGCAGGAGCAGGATGTGGGGCTGGGATGGAGGAGGCCTCCTTGGCTGGCCGAGCACATCTCACGCTGCTGCTGGAGCCAGAGCCCGGTCTGCACCTCCCCGGCCGCCCGAGGCTGCGGCTCTGAGTCACGGCAGCTCTCTGCCGTTCCACGCTGAGTTCCCTGGCACTCCAGCCTGGCCATCCTCACAAACACCTGCTGGAGCCTGGCTCGGGGCCAGACCTGCCGGCTTTGGACCTAAACCCCATTTCTCTTTGGTTTCTCTGCCGGTGCTTCGTTCCTGGCTGCGGCTTTGAGGACGGGAGCCTCTCGCTCTGCGCAGACTGCTGCTCCCACTTTCCCAGCAGAAGCATTTCCAGGGAATTTGCTGCAGCACACGGCAATTATGTGACGGAAGTTGGGTGAAAGGGAGCGGGAATAATTTGCAAGTTCTGCCAACAAAATCTCATTCATTTTTGTTGTTGTTTTTTTCTTCCCCATACCTTGGCAAGACTCTTTCCTGTTTTTCTTTCTTTCCATGGCAAACGCACAATAGGAACAGGAGGTCAATCACTCGGAATTGTCAATTTATAATTTTTCTGATGTTGCCAGTTGCTTTTTCTAAAGACAGTGAGCAGCGTGTGAAACCCTTGTTGGGTAACAGACATAATTAGATGATTTCTAAATTTCCAAGAGCTTTTAGGTACTCAGCGCACTCCTTCCCTAATATCCCGTGGCTCTGTATTTGTGCCAATAGGCTGAATTGTTTAAGTTGCAATTAAATTGTAATTGTTTAAGTCAAATTGACCCCCAGAACTGGCACCATGCAGATTTTGGGAACAGGATATGAAGGCAAAAAATAGCAGCTGGAATGGAAGATTCTGTGAAAGAATCCCAGGATGTCAAAAATGGTATTTTTGTCCAAATCCTTCCAGCAAAGCTTAGAGGATCAGCCCAGGTACAGAAAGAATAAGAAATTATTATTACAGATCCAGGAGGTCAGATAAGCATGGCTGGGTGAACAGGGAAAATATGCCTGTAAAAGTAAAAATGAGTGAACTTTCAGCTGGGTGGGGATGAAAAAGGTGGCTATAGGGAGGGTAAAAAGAAAATTTGAGTCAAACTCTGCTGAAGTTGACAGCTCTTTTCCTCTCCCAAAATAATCCCTTCCAGTCTGGGTCAGGAAGCGGTTTGGGATCAGCTGAAGGAGTTTGGATTTGGTGATTTCAGATTTAGAGGAATTGTTAATTTAATTTTTTTTAAGCAGGTGATTTTAGATTGCATGGGAAGCTCTCCAGTGGGGAGAGTGGAGAGCTGAGCCCATCCCTGGGCTGGGAACAACCAAGGCAGCAGGGTCTGGAGATTCCTGGATAAACCCTAATCCCAGCCTGGCTCCAGGCCCTCTCCATGCTCCCCTTCCCAGGTTTTCCAGGCAGTGTCTGTGTCCCGTGGTTCTTGACCACGTGGAAATTGCGGTTTGCAGTCCCAAGGCTCAGCTTGGTGCAGCAGTGAGGCAGAAGCTGGGATGTGCTGCCTGAAGGCAGCTCCCTGCTCCTCTGGAGAGAAAGGCTCGAGCCAAGGCTTTTCTCTCACACTGGAGTCACCTCCCAGCTCCCAGCCTGTCTTTGGGGGTTCCCTCATGTTCTCCTGCTGCTGCCTTGCCTCTGGGAATCGCTGGCTGTTCACTGAACATGGAGAAACCCGCAAATTCCTGCCTGTTTTTCCCTGCGGGATGAGATGTGTGAGCTCTGTGCTCTGTCCTGGGGATATTCAGGCCTTTCCTGGAGCTGGAGCAGCTCCTGATTTCTGCCCGCTGAGGTTCCAGCCCTGCTCTCTGCAGTTCCCAGTCCCTGCCTGGCCCTGGGGCAGAGGTGCCCTCCTCGCACTCGAGTGGCTGCAGCCAGAGCGGCTCAGGGCTGCCCAGGGCACCAGGGCCACCTCCTCCTCCTCCCTGGGCACCACTGGGCTCTGGTGACCTTGCCCCTTCTGGGCAGATCTTCCTGGCTTTTATGGTCCACCAGGAAATGGAGATGTTCTCACCAGTTCCCATCCTTTGTTGGCTTTGGGTTTTCTGTGCCGGGTGAAAGCCACAGAGGGATTTGGGACTGAATCGAGATGAACTTTGGGTTCTGCTAAGACCATCAAGAGAGTGAGGAGATCATGAATGGATCCCTGAATGGGCTGGAGGTGGCTGGGGGGCTTTCCCTCTCCCTTTCCCTGATGTGGGGTGTGGGTTGTGTGTCTCAGGGATATCCTGGACACGCCTGTGTGTCCCAGCCACAGCCTCACCTTTGCCTATTGCCCAGCCTGCATCCCACCTGGAAACGTCAGGGGCATCCAGGGCACCGTTCTGGTGTGGAGAGGAGTGCTCATGGAACTGCCCTTCCATCCCCACAGAGCCACAGACAACCTTCCACCTTCTGTCCAGGTGCCCAGGGCCTTCCTTCAGCCTGTTCCTCAAGTGAGAGGGCAGCTCAGGCATGCAGGATTAAATCCTGGCACGGAGGAACCTGCAAGCCCTGTTGGACTTGACCTGTGAATGGAATGTGTTGTGATGTAGGGTCCAATGATCCACTGTCTCCCTCTCCTCCTCTCTGCACTTCCCCAGCCCTCTCTCATATCAGTGATCCTCTCCACCATCCTCTGCCTCTCCTGGAAAGAAGAATGAGACGTGAAAGGAGCATTGAGGGAAATGTGGGAATGCAGCTGTCTCAGCATCAGTCCAAGCCTTGTCCTTTCTGGTTTGTCAGGAGGAGCTGTGGCGGGGGGAGCCCTGAGCCTCAGCCAGCCCCGGTACCTGCTCCCAGCCCCTTCTCCAGAGGTGAAGTCTGGAGCAGCTGCTCATTTTCATTTAAGCTGTGGGGTTTGGGCTATTAATAAGCCTGGAAAATAACCACATGTTCCCTGAGTTATGTAACAGATGTTAAATTCCCTGAGATGAAGAGGTGTCAGCCTGATGGAAGAAGTGATGTGAGGACCTTTCTTTTTCCTTGGAGCTGGGTTTCTCCTCTTCTGAGCAGAATTGATTATCTGCCAGCATAGAGAAAAGAAAGCGGTGTCACCCCCGGTGTGGATCCAGCCCCACCTCTGCTCCGTGCCTGTGTTTGTGCTGCTCCTGCCTGTCCCCAGCAGCACGTTTGGGGACAAGTGTCACCCGAGTGCCACGGAGGGATGTGCCGAGACCAGCGCGGCTCCGCGAGTCCCCATCGGCGCTGGCTCCGTCCTTCCACTGGCACGGAGAGCGGGAGGGAGGAGAGGGAACCCGGGGCCAGGAGCTCGCAGTGCCGGGCCAGCGAGGGGGCTGGGCGGAAAATGCCTTCCCAGTTAACCCTTTCGGGCACACAGCGGCCACCGAGGTGTTCACAGCCTCACTCAGGTGCTGTGAGATGGGCTGGAGGTGAGGACAGTGGAGATGTCTTAGAGGGTCAAAAAGGGTTTCATTCAGTCTTCCCTTTGATATTTTTTATTTTTAGCGTTGTTGTTCCTGATCTTCCTCTCTCCCAGAGTGAGCACTCCTGGGGAAATGTCCTCAGCAGTTCTGGGTGGTGTTTACCCACGATGGAGCTCTTCCTAAAACCTGGCATGGCACCTGGCAGAAGGATTGAGGCCACACCTTGAGGATGGGGCACCTCCAGCCCTGTGTCCAGTTCTGGGCTGCTCCAAGGAAGACCCTGAGGGGCTGGAGCGTGTCCAGGGAAGGGAACAGAGCTGGGAAGGCAGTGGAGCCCCAGGAGAGGCTGAGGGAGCTGGGAAAGGGGCTCAGCCTGGAGAAAAGGAGCCTCAGGGGGGACCTTGTGGCTCTGCACAAGTCCCTGCCAGGAGGGGACAGCCGGGGGCTCTGCCCATGAGGTTTGGAGTCCCCATCCCTGGAGGTGCCCAGAAAAGGCCAGGATGTGGCACTCAGTGCTCTGGGCTGGGGACAAGATGGGGATGGGGCACAGCTTGGGCTTTATCCTGGAGATCTTTTCCAAGCTCCGTGATCCTGGGATTGGAAGGTGGAGGGCAGCTGTCAGCAGCTGCATGAAACAGCTGAGCAGTCCCTTGAGAGCTGTGTCTGGATGGGGATTGGAGACCCCAGGGGTGCCACATTCCCTGTGGGTGGAGATAACAGAGCAAGACAGAAATCAGAGGCTCAGGGACAGCTGCTCCCTCCCAGGGGTGACTCTGCTCAGACCTTCATTTCTGATCTGCTCCAGCATCTCCTGTTTCTCACCCTCTGGCAGGACAGTGGGGAGCCCCTGCTCCAGCACCACGCCCGTTCCTCTCGGGAACGCGGCTCAGGCACAGCCAGGGACACGGGGACAGGTCCTGCTGCAGCTGTGGCCGTGTCCCGCCACCCCCACCACTAATGACTCTGCAGGGAAGGGCCCTCCTGCATTCTTCCACCTTTTTTCGCATCCTGCACGTGGCAGGGACAGAACTGAAGGAAGTGACTTCCTGCTAAGTGTGGAATTCAGCAGGATTTAGGATGTGCAGGGAGTCTCCCGAGCACAGATACCTGATCTGGACAGGCTGTCATAAGGCTGCATCCCCCAGGCAAAGAACTGATTGTTGGCCAGTCGGCAGTAAAAGAGGAACATGTGGGGAGCAGGGAACTGGATTTTGGGTGGTTTCCCCATTTCTGCCCAGCTCCCCTTCCCTTGTCCTTCAGGAGCAGTTGACAGCCTGCACTCGGTGTTATTCACTGCTCACCACTGATTAATGGGCTGCTAATGGCATTACTTATTTCATTATCCAATCTGCAAGATCAGTCATTATCTAGGGGAAAGAAAAGTCCATTCTTTATTGGCACTGATGGCTGGCTGGCAGGGTAAAGTGCAAGGTTCACATTTAGGAAGAGGAGCAAGAAGAAAATTTCTTTTCAGGAAGAAAATTTCCGCTGAAAATCACCTCCAAGTTTGTATTACCCAAAGAGTGGAGCTCAGATATCAGAGGAGGCGTTGTAAATCACAGAGATAAAAGAGGTATCCCAAAACATAAGGACTGTATCAAGAAGGTGTCCTCAGAGGGCTGGGATAACAGTGCTGGTGGTAATAATAATAATTATAATTAATAATTATAATTAATAATAATACACCTTGGCGGTCTGGGTCAGTGCTCAGGTGCCTGAGGTGTTGTGCAATTGCAGGCAAAGAAATTGTTGCCTCCAATTCTCCTTCCACAGAAAGGGAGAGCGAGGCCAGCTGGCGAGTGACAGATGGGCAGGGGACAGCGGGGAGGGGACAGCGGGGAGGGGACAGCCTGGACACGGCCCGGGGCCCGGCAGGACCGGGCCGGTGTCAGGAAGGAGAACGGCGGGTATGAATGGAGCACCCGGGGACACCGGGGCCAGCAAAGGGCAAACGGAGTAAAGAGTCTGTCAGATCATAGCGAGGGCCTGGCTGAAGGCTCAGAGGGTCATGGAATATCCTCAGTGGGAGGACCCGCAAGGATCGTGGGAGTTCAACTCCTGGCCCTGCACAGGACAGTCCCCAAACCCCACCGCGTGGCCGTGAGCATTGTTGAAATGGTCACTGCCTCAGGGGTGATGTCCCCAAGGGAATGGGGCCGGGGGCAGCCAGGCCCGAGCCACGAGGGGCCCTGGGCTGGCCAGGCTGGCCGTGCTGGCCGCAGAGGGGACTCCAGCTGTGGCCGTGGGCTGGGAGCGGCCGCGGGGCCCCGTGGGGACACGGCACAGAGGAGTGGTCAGGCCTGGAGGGTTTGTGTGTCACGACTGGAGAGGTGCCACTCGCTCAGGGGATACTCTGGGCGTCCCTGCGGTGCCCTGCAGGGACACCTGGCAATGAAGGGTGCACGGGCGGTCGCGGCCCCTCCTCTTGTCCCGGCACATCCCGGGAGCGCGGCCGGGATCGGCCCCTCCCGGTGCCACCGCTGGCACAGAGGTGAGGCCGCCGCAGGAGCCGAGCGAGGCGCTCCGGGCTGGCACAGTGGGCTCCTGGTGGGGCCCTCACGGAAGCCCGTGTGGATGTGTGCAGGAGCCTTTCCAGCATCTGCCCGCAGCTTCCAAGGAATGTGGAAGCTGCGGGTGTGAGCTCTCCCAGCCCCTGGCTGCAGCTGGAGCCAGCGCTGGCCCTTGGCCGCGCTCTGTGCCAGCTCGGCACCGCCGACACACGGGCTCACGGCCGGTGCCCCGGGCGGAGCGGGGCTGCGTCCCAGGGCGCGCCATTCCCATGGCCTTGCCCATTCCCGGCTTTTATTTGGGAACCGAACATCTGTTCCAGATGTGGCCGCTCGGTGCCGCATTGTTGTCCCGCTCCCCGGCATGAATTATTGAGAGCCGGGGTTTAAATAAATGATAAAGCCTCGCCGTGCGTGCGCTGAAGTTTGTGTCGCTCCTCGCCCGCAGAGTCGCGCTCCGGGCTCGCCTGGCCCCATGATGAGCTCGCCCAGCGCCCGGGCCCCGCCGACTCGCCTGCCTGATGGGGCTGATCCAGGAGCCGGCACAGGGGCAGCCCAAGCATGAAGGTGGCCGCGGGGATGAGTCTCCCGGCGAGAAGGAGGAGCCGCCGCAGCGGAGCAGGCAACCAGAGTTCCCCTCCTGGCAAGTGCTTTTCTCCTCTCCGATCCCTTCCCGGGTGCGAGGGAGGGAGGGAGGGAGGGAGGGAGGGAAGGACGCTGCTGCTCCCCAGGGTGGGCGTGGGGACACCGCGTGGGGGGACACGGCTGTGTGGGGAATGTCGCGGCGGGAGGAAGCCCGCTCCAAAGCCCGGAGCAGAACCCCGCCCCAGGCGCGGCTGAACGCGGACAAACCCTCCGCGTCTCCCGGGAGGGCAAAGGGACTCGGGGCTGGAGCCAAAGGTGGGTCCGAGCCCCTCCTTTCCTGCTGCCTCGAGCCTGGGAAGTCCGAGTGGAATTTTGGAAGCCTGGTAGCCTTGGAAATTGATTTTTTTTTTAATATTACTTTTCTTTCTTCACCATTTTGAAAAATGGCTTGACTCACAGTTGCATGAGGCTGTGGGGACTCACAGCAGACCATCTGTTTCAGCTGTTAACAGTCATTAATTCTTTCGTATTTTTTGCTACTTTTGAGACACTTTGGGGGAAAAAAAATATGTTCTGGATGGCATTGAAGGAGTTCAAAGTCACTAACATATTTTTCTCAGAGAAACAATGTGCCATGAATGCAGTTGCTCTAAAAGAAATATGTTTTTATTGGCTTCCTAAATGGGGAATTTGTCTCCTGTGGCCATGCAGGAGGACACGGTGTTTATCTCCTTTTCACCATGTATTTGGCTCATACCTGCACTGCAATCCATGGTCGAGCAGGGTTTTTCTGGGTTGAATCTATTGCAGAAAGGCTTTTATTAAAAACAAAAAAATACAGTGAGATTTTCTCTTAAGCCACTGCATTTCTGGGCCCCGGCACTCAGTGATGAACCCAGGCAGATTGTCTGCAGTTCTCCTGCCCAGGCCCTGGAAATGCCTCTCTCCTGGGCCAGGTGCTCCCAGCTGATGGCTCGGGGTGGTGGATGGAGAGCTGGGGCATCGGGCCCTCCTGTTCCCTGAGCCAGCTCCTGCGTGGGGGCTGTTCCTGAGCCCCTGGCCAGGGAATCCAGCTCTCCTGTGCTTCAGCCCAGTGTGCTCCCCACCTGCTCCATCAGCGCCTCCATCCAGGGCTTGGGATGCCCCTCTGGGCTTCACCACAAAGCCCCCCTGGAGGTTTCCCTGTGCTCCATGGAAAGTTTTAGATGCAACAACAACAACAAAACATCCTTGAGTTTAGGAGTGTCAGGACAAGGGGAATGGGTTTTACAGCCAGAGGGCAGGGCTGGATGGGATCTGGGGCAGGAATTGTTCCCTGGCAGGGTGGGCAGGTCCTGGCACAGGGTGCCCAGAGCAGCTGTGGCTGCCCCTGGATCCCTGGCAGTGCCCAAGGCCAGGCTGGACACTGGGGCTTGGAGCAGCCTGGGACAGTGGGAGGTGTCCCTGCCCATGGCAGGGGTGGCACTGGATGGGCTTTAAGGTCCTTCCAACCCAACTTGTTCTGGGAGTCTCTGATTCCATGATTTAAGGCAGTGGAAAGAGAGGGTGCAGTCCCTGGGAACACGAGGTTGGGAGGCGGCTGCAGCTCCTCCAGGGGAGCCCTTTGTGCCACCACAAGCCCTGGGGTGGGGAGGGCAGAGCAGAGAGCTCCGGGCTCGGGGTGGAGCAGCTTTGGTCCTGTATCTGTGTCAGGAGGTAAAACACGGCCAGAGCTGCTCCCGGGCTCTGCTGGGGAATGCAGAGCAGAAGGACCGTGCCCTGCTGGTGACAGCCGGGAGGGGCAGCCAGGGGCCGTGGAGCCCTTCCAGCCGTCCATTAGGACTGCAGCTCTCAGCAGAATTACATTGGCCTGGAAAGGCTCCCCGGAGCTGCCCGAGGAGCCCTGCCCGGGGCTGGCGGGGGGAGCAGGTCCTGGCAGTGCCTCCGGGGCCGTGCTGAGGCCGAGTCCCCTTTGTGGCACCGAGGGACACGTGGGGACAGGGGGTGGCACGGGATGGCAAACCCCAAATACCCCCATGGGGCAAAGCAGAGCCCGTAGGACGTGCCCTGAGAGCTCAGCTCGGGTCTGGATGATCCCACATTGCAGGGATGGACTGGAGCCACCTCCTGATCTTTCCCAGGACATCCCCGGGTCTCTGCTCTCCTTCCTGAGCAGGGGCTGTGCCCTGAGTGCTGGAGGACAGCCAGGCCGTGCTCGCCAGCAGAAGGTGCAGGAATTCACATCTGGAGCCTTGGAGACATTTGGGGCCAGTGTGGTTTTCATTTGAGGCCTTTCCGTTCTCCATTGACTTAATTAAATTAAAAAAAACANAAAAAAAAAACAAAAAAAGAAAAGAAAAAAAGAAGCAGGCAGGATTGGGCACTTTCCTCCCCTTTTTTTCCTGATCAGATGCCTGGCTCTGAGTGCTATAGAGCCAATTTTCATTTTGAAATTTCCTTTCATTTTAAAGCTCCCCACAAGAATTTGGTGCAAACCGAAATGAGGAGGTGTCAGACTTCACAAACCAGCCCAACCCCAAACCTATTCATTAACTCAAAAAGCATCTTCTGTTTTGTCAATTTTCTGGAAAAAAAGATCAACTTCTTTCTTTTCAAATAAAAACATGGCGCTTTTTAAAAAAAAAAAACAAACAACCTGAATTAAGCAGAAATACTCCTCATGATTTGCTGCAGTGGAGAGAAATGGGAGTTGGCTCTTGGCAGAGGGCTGCTCTCCCCCTTTGCCCTTCCTGCTGCCAGCCTGTGCCGTGGGATAGAGAATTTCTGGGCCATGGATGGAGATGTTCAGGTTTCATAAGGATGGTTTGAGATCCTGAGACCGACATTTGTTAGTTTTCCTTGCATCCATCCTCCTCCTTCTCCTCCCTCCAGGAGCTCAGAGCACCCTGAGGGACCTCACAGGGCACAGCCTGAATATCCCTGCCTGCTCCAGCTCAGTGAGGAAAGGGAAGGAGATCTCTCCCCAGCAGGAAATTTGCCCATTAACACCCCAGACACCAAAGTCTCAATGGAGCTCTTCCCTCAGAACCAGCTCAGATGCCTCTCCCTGATGGGAAGTCTAAAAATAAGCATATTCTCCACAAACAGCTTAAAGATGTTGAAAATGAAAAGCAACAAAGGCTGGAGAATGGATGAGTCACTAAATTACAGGGCTATCTTTCGAAGAGCAAAACAAAACACACAGTCCCCCAGCCCTGGCTGCTGAAACTCCTCGTGGGTTTGGGGCTGGGCTGGGGCTCTTTGCCCTGTGCAGGCACTTGGCTGAGTCCCGTGGGCTCTGAAGGGTGAAACCTCATCCAGTTCTGCTCAGCTCCGGGCCAGAGCTGCTCTGAATAAGGAGAGGAAAGCCAGCCTGCCCAGCAGCACAAACAGGAGGTGCTGTTCTCTCCCACATGGGCATTGCTGGCAGTTTTTTGGGATAAGCCCCCTCACACGAACTCCCAGGATGAGGAGCCTTCCTGCAAGGGGTGTAAGTGAAAATTCCTGTCCCCAGAACGTTCCCTGTCCCCAAGGAAGCCACAAGTGTTTGGAGTGTCAGCTGGGAAGAGATCTCTGTGGGTGCCACTGCAGGTGTGTACCTTCAGCTGGTGACATGACACAGTTAGAGGAACTCTCGGTTTGGGATTTTCCCCCTCCCTCGAGGTCTCCTTTCGATGAGCTCCACCAGGGTGGACTCTGTTGCAAAGCTGCAGCTTTTTTAGCATTTGCAGATGAGCTTGAATCAAAATGCTGGCATTTGAGGCAGCAGGAAAGGGGCTGGCCTGGTGCCAAACCTGTGCCTACATCTGATGTTTGCAGCCGGCCCCAGGCTCTGGGAGAGGCTGGAATGAGCCCTTGGATCCCAGCAGATGGTGGGGCTGGAGGTGCTGGTGTGCCAGCCCTGCTGCTGGGCTGTGGGGTGCCCTCCTCGGGGCCTGCAGGGCTGCAGGGTGCCCCTTTCTGCCCAGGATGGATCCCAGCATGGTCTGCCTTGGAAGGGACCTCCAAGGGATCCAGTGCCGGCCCTGCCATGGGAACACCTTCCACCTTCCAATGGGCACTGCCAGGGCTCAGACAGCCACAGCTGCTCTGTGTCAGGGCCTGCCCACCCTCACATCACCCCCGGCACCCTCAGCCATCCTTTTTGTGGCTGCAGGAGGGGACAAAGGCCAGCAGCCTGGCGCGTGTCCCCAGCCCGCTGCGGCACCGCTGGCTTGCCCCTGGCCCAGAGAAGACTTTGGTCCATAAATCCATAGCCTGAGCTGGCAGCTCCAATAAAAGCTGTGCCCAAGGATCATCAATCCTGGAGCAGAGCTTGCCCAGCAGTGATTTAATCTCGATATTCCCTTCTGAAATGTGCTAATTAAACTCCAGGAGAAAGCATCGAGTGCAGAAGCGAGGTGGAGGAAAAGGAAAAATAAAAGTTTCTCCTGGAATAATTAAGCACCATTAAAACATGACAATCCAGGCTAGGGAGCAATTGTACTCCTTCCACCAAGTGTTCCATCAGAAATAAAGGGGTGGAATGAAGCAATACCGAAAATGTGGGCTGTGAGTTGGAAAACCTCTCCCACTCATGGGAACCATCAGGCTGGGAAAGGCCCCTGAGCCCTCCCCAGGGAGGGGGACAGTGGGTGTGTCCCAGGACATTCCAAACTGGAGTGGGCACAGCCCCCTCCCAGCACTGTGGGGAAGGAAGGATTGCAGACCTCCTCCCTCCAAGGCCCTTCCCAATTTTCTGGAGTTTTCCTTCCAGAGGGTCATCTCTAACAGAGCAAAGCTCTTTAATCCCATCGAGGACTTTCTTCTCTGAGGGACCTCGAAGTTTGTCCCTCCAGGCCTCACATTTGGCTAAAAGGGACCTTTTGGAGCCGCAGCCTGGCTCGCCCTCCTGCCCCTGGACACCCAACGATGCTGCTGGATCCACGGCGCTCTCACCCCGCTCTGGGCTCCAGAGCCCCAGCAAAGACCCTGCCCTGCCCCGGTGCCTTTGCTGGGCAGGTCCCCACGAGCTGGCTGGGCCCCGTGGAAGGAGCCAGGTAATTCCATGGGGAATTACAGCCAGTGCTGATGGCTGGTTGTTGGAGTGACAGCCCCAGCAGTGTCCCCAGGCAGGGCTGATGGCAGCCTGCCCTGCTGCCGTCATTCACCTGGTCACGTTTGATTGTCTCTGGCTGTATCCTTTCCAGGAGTGTATTCCAAACATCATCCCGGGCTGATTCCCGGGGAAGCCCCATCCTTCTGGAGAGCTCCATCCCAGCTCACCCCCTCAGCCCCAGAGGTGCTGCCCAGGACACCTGAAAACCAGAGGGTTTGGAGTGATCAGCTCTGTACTTTAACAAAGGAAAAAGGGAAAAGGGTCCTGGGCTGCCCTTATTCATGTGGACACAATCTGGAGATATTCTGGATCTGTTTAGGGATTAATGAGGACTTGGTCTTTTCACAATTTTTAATAATAAATATATCGGCCTAATGGATTTTCCAGCTACTGTTTTCAGCCATGAAGTTTGGAACCTCGTTGGTTAATGTTTTCCAGAGCTGAAGGAAAGGAAATTAGCTAAAGGCAGGGAATAACTTTCCCAAATGAGGAGGTTTGTCCCCATTTACTCACATAGGCAGCCCAGAGGGAGCTGCAGGTGAAAGTTTTCTCATGGATCAAGGGAAAAAAAATAGGAATTAAAAGTGAAAGGATGAGGAGATTCATCTGCATCTCATTCTGATGGAACAACATTTTGTGCCATCACTCAGTTTCCACCGCTGGTGCTGAGGGCCTTGCTCCTGGAGCAGGGATTATCTTCTCACTGAACACAGGAATGCCAATAACTTCATTAAAATGGTAAAACTGCAGGATGTAGCCCAGCCCTGATGGTGTATAAGGGACTTGGAGCATGGCAGATTCCTGAATGTCAGTGCAGGCAATGTCCAGGCAGTGGGATGGGGCAGTGGGATGCAGAAATCTCCCCCTGGGCCAGCGCTGAGCTGGTGGAGCAGAAAGAGTGAATGTCAATGGGTTTTATATGGGGTTTATCTGCATAGGGAGCAGAGAGCCAAAATCCCTCTGCCCCCAGGTCCTGATCTGCAGATCATGTTCCCTCTGATCCCAGGAAAATCCCGGCGTGGGGAACACGGTGACCCACAAGGCTGAAGGGAAGGAGACAGGAAGGATTTTACATCAGAAAAGTACAAGGGAGACAAGATGTGAATTAAACACCTTTGAGCCCTAAAATCGACACTCTGCAGGCTTTGTTTGATGCGCACAGGCTGTGGGAGTGTTGCTGGAGATGACAGGTGTCTCTCCAGGCTGTTTTCCAGATCCTATTGAGGCAGTTTGAGCTGTGTTGGGCTCCCGTCAGAGCCTCTCCTGCAGTCAGCTGCTGCCACCAGCACAACACCTCGGCTTGCTTTCAGCCCGAATTGGTTTCACTCAAACTTCCCCTGCTGGAAGGGTCCTGGCCCAGCCGTCCCCGAGGGGTCAGGGGCTGTGCTGGTGGCAGGCAGCGATCCAAGGACTGTGTGCCTCGGGAGCATTCCAACAGGGAGCTGGGGAGCCAAGCAAGCTCCTCCGAGTGCTGCTACCAGCTGAAGGTGACTGCAGCAGGGAAAGGGGGAGATCTGGCTGGGAGAAGGGCACTCCTGCAGGCGTTTCCTCCTTCCCCTGGCTCAGGGGTGTGGATTCCCCGCTCTCCTGCCGTGTCTCCAGCAGCGGTGGGTCAGGCAGGCCCTGGCTGCAGGGAGAGGCAGTTTGTGCACACAGAGCACAGGACACACCTGCAGACGTGGAGTCTTCTCCTCCAGCACTGCTGGCCAAGGAGTCCGAGCCCATTCTGGCCAGTATCAGCAATGGTGTGGCCAAGCAGGACCAGGGCAGTGAGGGCAGTGATTGTCCCCTGTGCTGGCACTGCTGGGGCACCTCCAATCCTGGGGGCAATTTTGGGCCTCTCACCAGGCAGACCCTGAGGGGCTGGAGCGTGTCCAGGGAAGGGAACAGAGCTGGGAAGGGGCTGGAGCCCCAGGAGCAGCTGAGGGAGCTGGGAAGGGGCTCAGCCTGGAGAAAAGGAGGCTCAGGGGGGACCTTGTGGCTCTGCACAAGTCCCTGCCAGGAGGGGACAGCCGGGGGGGTCGGGCTCTGCTCCCAGGGAACAGGGACAGGAGGAGAGGGAACGGCCTCAGGCTGGGCCAGGGGAGGCTCAGGGTGGATATTGGGGAATTTTTTCCAAGGAAAGGGTGGTGTGGACGTGGAAGGAGCTGCCCAGGGAGGTGGTGGAGTGCCCGTCCCTGGAGGGATGGACGTGGCACTTGGGGACAGGGTCAGTGGTGGGCTCGGCAGTGCCGGGGCAGTGGCTGGACTTGATCCTGGAGGTCTTTCCCAACCAGCGATTCTGTGCTTCTAAAAGAGGAACTGGCGGCTTAACCCCCGTCCCTGCCAAAAGGAGACCTGGAGACAGAACTTCCCGAGGGGCTCAGCCCCACAGGAGCGGGTCCCTGCCGGCGCTGGATTTCCCGGGGCTGTGCCCTTCCCGGGGGCTGGGGCGGCGGGGCCGGAGCCGCTCCCTGCGCGCAGCATCCCCGGCTGGGCTGGAGGATGGGGAGGAGGGGGCGGCCGGCGGGGAGGCACGGCGAGGAAGGGGTTAGCGGGGGCCGCGGCGCAGGGCTGGCGGCGGAGGGTGGTCCCTGGCCGGGCCGGGGGAGCGCGGCGCGG
The DNA here is from genome assembly GCA_008694505.1 of Cyanoderma ruficeps. Classification (NCBI taxonomy): domain Eukaryota; kingdom Metazoa; phylum Chordata; class Aves; order Passeriformes; family Timaliidae; genus Cyanoderma; species Cyanoderma ruficeps. The sequence goes on along the minus strand of VZDJ01000154.1, from coordinate 1,808,655 downwards.
CGCGGCGGGGCTCGGGCTGCGCTCGGGGCTGCGGGGGCCATGGGGCGCTGAGCCGGGGCTGCCGCGCCGCGCCGCTCTCCTCCTCCTCCTCCTCCTCCAGCATCGCCTCCTTTCAGTCCAGTTCTTCGCTTGTTTGATTTGATTTCATCCCTTTGCTTGGTTTTTTTACCTTATTTTTTTTCTCTCCCTCCGCCATCCCCACCGCCCAGATCTCGCTGTGCCTCCTCCCTCCATCCTCCTTTGAATAACTCGTCTGGGAGCGATCTGGAGGGGCGGGGGGGGGGACAGTGGAGCCGAGCAAACCTGTGGCGGAGGAGCCGGCTGGTGGAGAGGTGAGTGAGGAGGTGGCGGAGGACGGGGAGCTCGGGCTGCCCCCCGGCCGGGCTGGGACGGAGGGGAGGGCTCGGAGGGAGCCGGCTGCGCCAAGGCAGCGCCCTCCCCTCCCCGGCTCGGGGGCACCGCAGCTCCACAGGGAACCTGTTGGGGCTCCAGCCAGCGCTGCCAGCCGGCTCGGACGGGCCGGCGGCCGAGCGATCCCCGCGGGGGGAGCCGCGGGTGGCCGTGGGGTGCGCGGGGGGCTTGCTCGGGATGCTCATCCCCTCCCCTCGGTACCCAGCCCCGCCGCGCGGCGGATCCGCGGCCCCTCGCCGGCGGTGTGCGGCCGTGGGCGCTCACACGCGTGTTTGTGGAGTTGCCATGGAGCGGCACAACAGCACTTCGGCTGCCCAGGAAACCTTTCTCATTCGTCTCCCGGCCCCCTGCTCGTCCGTAGCGGGTGATGTAATGAGAGCTCGGTGTCTATGCGGTGTCCTGCTCTCGGGGAGTTGGACACGGATGGAGACCCCAGATCCCGGAGCAGAGGGAGCATCCGCCATCTGTTTGAATGGATGGGTCCTAATGAATCTGTCAAACCCGACAAATGCACTTGACGGAGGAATTTGGCCCCAACACCTCCTGATGCCGCTGTCGGCAACCAAAACGCTCCCGAGCGGAGTCGTGCCCGTCCCCCCGCTGCCTGCTCGGAGCCGTGCTGAGCCCAGCCCCGGCTGATTTCAGCTCATTCAATCACCAGGTTCAACACCTGATTTGCAGCGCTGGCTTCCCCCTGGAGCAGCCCCAGGGCCGCGGTGGGGAGGGCTGAGCTGCCGGGCCGTGCCGGCTCCTGCCTCAGCCGTTCCGCGGTTACTCAGCAGCTCCTCAGACCTTTCCCACCCACCAAGTTTTGCTGTTTTCCCTGGAGCAGCTGCCTCCCCCTTAGCGCCGTGCTGCGCCGGTCCGCGGGCGCCCGTGTCCCCTCCCGGTGCCTTTGGGAGTGTTGGAAGTCCTCGGGATACGGATGGGCTGCGCCGGGCGATGAGAGCGGGACGGGCGCTGCGGTGGGAGCGGCTCCCCGGGCTCTGGGTACCGGAGGAGAGGTGTGCGATCCTGGGTGGCTCCAAGGGCTCGCTGGACTACAGGAGGAGCTTCCCGCAGCCTGGGAAATGGAATTCGCCCGTTGTTGAGCCGTAGAATAGCTGCACAAGGCCGGCACTGGCACAGGACTGGAGCGCCCAGGGTGCTGGCATCACGTAGGCAGCTGCCACCGAAATGACACACTTGATTGAAGGCCAAAAGAACCCAATACGTAACTGCTGTGATTAAGCTCCATATGATGCCTCAGAGCAAGTAAAAACCCCTCCTTCATCTCATCTTGCTTGTAACGAGACAGCCGTTGCAGGGATCTCATTTGGGTCATGTTGTGGCTTTTGGGGGATTTTGGGGGGGTTGTTTCGGGTCGGGTTTTTTTTGCTTCTGGCTGTACACACCCATGACCTGCAGCAATCCGCACCCCCGCGATGCCCCCTGAGAGCCTGGGGCTGTAGGTGTGCTGCTAGCTGGGAATACAGATCCGAGCAGGTAAGAGCTCCCGATGCCATTTCTCTACCAGGGAATTTTCCAGCCGGCTTCCCGTGGGTCTCTGCATGCTCCCTTCCCCCCGGAATGCCTGTGTGGGACTCAGTTCCTGGGAAGGGTTTGACAGGGAAGCTTCATCCCTTCAGTTCGGGGAGTGTCGGTGGATGCTCGGCGGTTCCCTCAGAGGATGTGCTGGACCTGTAGCCAAATCCTCCCTGCACTGCACCTGTGGCTGAAGGCTCTGCCCCGAGGGGTCCGCAGGGCTCGGGACAGACTCCCATGGGGAAGCGAGGGGCTGCAGCCGGGTCCTGCTCGGGGGAGCTCCCAGGGGGTGGCAGGGCTCTCCCGCGGGGAGGGTCTGTCCTGCAGGAGCTGCCTGCTGCCCCTCGGTTCCTCGGGAGTGTGCAGGGCTCGGCTGGTTCTCTCGGCCTTCCCCAGAGTTCTCGGTGGGGCAGGGGCTTGCTCCTGGCACCAGAAGGATTTCAGCAGGGAGCAAAAGCACTTCGTGAGCAGAGCAGCTCTGCCTCCGAGCCCCAGGGCAGAACTTGGCTTGCAAAGAGAAAAAACCCCAAACCAGAGCAAAAGGCACAAGGGGTAATTTAACCCAAATCTCTTTCCTTGCCTGCCTCAGCCGTGCGGGGAGTGGGGCTGAGCCTCCTTGTTCCCCGCTCCCCCTCCCTGGCTTCACTTCCCTAGGGATTCTGCCCAATGGCCGTGGGCTGGAGGGCTCTGCTGGTGCAGCCGACCCCTTCCACACCACGGCAGGTCTGTAGCTGGAGATGGATTTGGGAACAGCAGTTTGGTGCTGCCTGTCCGAGCTTCCCTGCCCCAGCCCAGGTGCATTGCCATGGCTGGTCCCGTGCGGCTCCCTCTGCCCCCAGGAACGCTGCCCCTCTAAGTTCAAAGCAATGCAACTTTTTCGTCGTGTTTCTCTTGAAATGTCCTGATTTCTAAGCAAAATCATGGCTTGACCCATGCAGTGATGGTGCTGTGCATGTTTTGTCTTCCAGAGTTGTGGTAAACTGAGCAAAATGCACACTGAGAAACTCCTTGGGCTAGAAATACTCTCCACCATCATTTTAGATTTGTGCTCATAGAGCTTTTATTGATTTGGGATGAAATATGGCAGGCAGTCTATGAGGAGATGCAAATTCAAACAGGCAGAGGCTTTTCAGAAAATTCTGGGAGTGTCAGAAGGGTCTGAGGGAATTCATTGTAGCCAGGTGCCTTCCTGAGGTGAACTGAGAGGGTTTTTTAAGGTTGTGTAAAAAGACCAAGTCAGTTTTATTCAGTTCATACAGTCCCCGGGTAATGATGTACTGGGAATTGATCATACGGAGGAGCTTTGTGAGGCTGGGGAGGCACTGATTGTGTTTTTAACCTGTGAATGTGGTTAGTGTTAAAAGTGTGAGACAGAAACTCAAGTGAATCTGGGTATTATGCAATAGTTCTTGGGCTATCGTGAAAAGAGGGCAATAGAACCAAACTGGTTTATAGGTCTGCTTTTAATTAACTGTAGCCTCCTTCGATAAAAGCACTAACATGTGCAAATGGTTCTCAGAATAAAGACATTAGCAGTGGTAATAAAAGCCACAGTCTGAGTTTAGTCTGTTGAACCTGGAGTTCATGGGCAGGACCTGGAAAATGTAAAGAAATTCAGTGTGTCGTTCTAAAAGTGCCCTCTCATTCCTTGAGCTTAACATCAGCTTGTGGAGGCTTGCTGGGCATCCTTGCATTTGCATTTTTACAGCAGGAGAAAAGCAAACCTGAAATACCTGCACTGAATTCTGTCCTTAGGTCTGTCCTTAGGTCTGCCCCCCAAACATCTGCACTGCTGCCCTGGGGTCTGCCCTGGCTGGGGCTTCCAGGCCCCTTTTTGGACCTGGCCCTTTCCTGGGCATTGTCCAGCCATTTCACCTGGCTGGATCCGTGTTGTTCGGTGCCTGAGCCATTCCCTGTTGTGCTGGCATCTCTGCAGGTTTGGTGGCTGTCCCTGGGGTGGGGACACTGCCCAGTGGGATGACAGGGCCCACTGGGTTCGTCTCTGAACCCCAGCAGGGAGTGATCCTAGGGGAGCTCAGTGGAGGTGCTGGTTTGGGGCTGTCTGGTCCATCCCTTTTCCTCACCCTCCTGTATTTCCATGCCTTTGCCTGAAGTTCTTCCCTGCGGCAGGGGTTTGGATACTCAGGAATGCAGGAAGGTTGAAATGAGGCTGCTTTGCCTTTGAACAGGGCCGGGCAGTGGGGTTGGCCTGTGGTCACTGGGTGTCCTGGTGCGGCTGGCACAGGTGACAGCACGTGCAGACACACAGGTGACAGCAGGGAGAACATCTGTGTGCATCTCATTTCCTTGAGATCTCTTTCTCCTGGCTGCTGGAATGTTAAACCAGAACGTGAGCCAGCCCGAGGAGCCGGGATCTGTTCTGTGGCGGGAAGGGCTCCGCTGGTGTCCCGCACAAATCCACTTCATCCCCTCCCAGCCTCCGTTCCCGGGGTCTGTGCTCTGTTCCTGCCCAGCCCCTTCCCCCAGGGCTCGGGGGGCAGAGGCTCCCGGAGGACTAACGAGGCTCTGTCCCCTCGGGGTGTGCAGACACCTCCTGCCTGGCAGGGCTCTCCCCTCCTGCCAAGCCTCGGGCAAACAGAGCAGGGAAACCCGGCCCAGGTGAGCCCTGCTGGTGCTCCCGGTGCAGGGAGCTGCAGGTGCTGCTGGCTGCAGGGACACTGTGACCCTGAGGGAGGTGTCCCATGGGCAGTGCTGGAATTCCTGCACGTGTTTGTGCTGCTCATTAGCAAATGACCCCGAGGGTGTTTGAGGACGTGTCTAAAGGCTCCCAAGGATGTCACAGTAAAGTGTTCCTTGGGGTCTATTTATTCATTCAGCCTCAGAGACTCTGCTCTGACCCCTTTTAAAAGCAGCACTTGAGGAGAAATGGCCTCTCTCCTTTTCCCCCTGAGTATCCCTGACCTCTCCGGGGCAGCCATTTCTCCACGACAGCTCTCAGCACATCAACCCTTATGCAAATGAAATTCCAAGGAGAGTCAACCCTGACACCGTGAGATCAGCCCTGCCAGGTATTAAGGTTGGGAAGAGCCGGCCCGAGAGCAAATCCCAGAAAAAACAAGAAAATGAAGTCTCCGTAACTGTTTCCAATTATCCCGTGCCGCTGCTTCTCCTGGTGTTTCAGGAAGAAACATGGAAATCTCTCAGGGTCGAGCTTGTTTACAGAGTGCTTGTGGGTTTCAGGCCCAGCCAGCATCAGATTCCTCTTGTACGTTCCCTTCAAATAAAGGCTGAAATAAAAATACGGATGCTGTAATTTGTGCCACCCCGAGAGCTCAACGCTGCTCCAGCAGGAAATGATCACTGGGGTTCCTGGAACAGCTCTGCTGAAATCTTCCAGGGAGCAGGAGCTTGTAGGGAAAGCAGCACAGGCTGACCCTGCTCTCCCTGATAGCGTCTGGTGTCTGGGCAATTCAGGATGGTGAGGTGCTCCAGCATGGGGCCAGGGAGTGCTCCGGAGCTTTGCAGCCTCACAGCTCGGGGCTCTGGCCCTGGGGAAAGGCCCATTCCCAGTGACTGCTGTGTGTGGGGTCACGGGGATCCTGCTGCCACAAGCAGGGGGGTGGGGTTGAACAGCTGCTCCAAGGGGATGCAGGGACAGATGGATGGACACAGACACCAGCTCTGGCAGCAGTGCTGCAGGTCCTGCGTGTCCAAGGCAGCTGACATCCCTGCTTTCTGCAGGAGTGGAGTCACCTTTGTCACCACAGCCCATTCCTGGGTTAGTGACACCCAGCCTGGTGGCTCTGGACAGCTCTGGTCTCCCTTTGGGTCTGGTCACCTCTCCCAGCAGCCTGGGATCCTTTTTGGATCCCCTTGAGTCTGAATTGTGTCTGAGGACACTTTTCCAAGGAAGCTGCTGGCCCTGGGTGTTTGCAGGGGAAGTGCTGGGAGTGGATCTTGGTTGGAATCTTACACCACAATCCATCCCAGTTTATACAGAATTATTCCAGTGTTGGGGTTGCCCTTCTCCAATTCCCTTCTGCTCGGTTCTGTGTGTTGGTGGCTCCAGTCCTCCCAGCTCCCAGGGAATTTTCTGTAGGAATCATCAGCCATTGCTTTAAGAAATAACCCTCACCAGATGTCCCAAAGCCTCCTTTAAAGACGAGGTCTGTCAGAAGTCAGATTTATTGGGAGCAATTAACTGTCCTGCTAAGAGCCCTCAATGTTTTGGCATTTCATTAATAAGACGTAATCAACCACCAGGCTATTTGGAGTGTGTTACTCTGTCAAATCCGCTGTTAATTGTCATTATTTGATAGATTTCATGTTTATAATTACTGGTGTGTGACGCAGGGTGTGCTGTGAATAATCCATTGTGTATTGTTTTGTGAAGCAGGGTGCTGGGGGTGCCAGGAATCGCTGCCGCTTGTGTCTCCAGGGCTGATTTATGCCTGGCCAGGGGAGGGAAGTGGACAGGAGGGAATGAACAGAAGCTCAGAAAAGTCCCCTGCAGCCAGGCTCAGTGAGCAAGCACTCAGCAGCTGTGAGTGGAGGAGAGGCTTCAGCAGAGCAGGGAAATAACTGTGTTAGGGCCGGGTTTGGGGGTGGGAGTGCACCAGTGACATTTCCTCCCTGCTTTGATGTGCTCCTCGGCTCAAAGCTCTGGGATATTTTTTTTCTTGCTGTCAACAAGGACCTCGTTCCCATCATTTAGTTCTGAGTGATCTCGTGTTGTACTCAGGAAAAAAAAAATGAGCTGAGTATTCCAGAGAAGGAGAGTTGGGATCTTTTTGTATGTGAGCAGCCAGGACTGTGGGGTGGGGTTGGTGTGAGGGGCTGGGCAGGGGTGGGTGATGCTCCAAAGCCTCTCTGGCACCCCTGACCTGCTGTGGGTGCTCAGCTGAACCTGCTCCCCACTGGCTTTGTCCATCCTGACTGCTGGAAAAGATGATTTCTGGGAAGGGGGACAGGAGCAGCACCCTCTCCATGCTGGCAGGGATCCGTGGTGGGCACAGGGTGGTCCTGGCTCCCCCTGCAGCACAAGCAGGATGGTCTGGGCAGGGAAAATGAGCTGCAGGTGGGCTGGAAGTGAGGCAGGACCTGGCAGCTCCAGCAGCTACAGCATCCTCCCCCCGGGGTGGCTCCTCCTGGGTTTTAAGGCCCAGGAGGAGCTCGGAGGTGTGGGAAACAATCCATCAACAGCCCTGAGTTTTCACCCTTTAACCCCACCAGTGAGGCACCAGGGCCTGGGGACAGGCTGGATGTGTCCCTCCTGGCCAGGCAGGACATGTCCCTCCTGGTCACACAGGGTCTGTCCCTCCTGGCCAGGCAGGACATGTCCCTCCTGGTCACACAGGCTGTGTCCCTCCTGGCCAGGCAGGACATGTCCCTCCTGGGATGTTTGTTCCAGAGGTTGATCACCTTTGCCATAAAACTCTGCCTCAGTTCCCCCTGTGCAGGTTCCTCCAGCTCCCCTTCTGCCTGGAGATTTGAGAGGTTTTTGTACCCTGTGTGGGTTTCCCCTCCTAAATCCTTGTCACCTGAAAGAGGCTTTTTTTGGGTCCCCCTGTGTGATGGACACTGTTTGTCCCTGGTGTCCTGTAGACATGCTTGGCCCACAGGAGGGAACAGGAGGCTGGGCCTCCCCAGGGATAAAACTGATTTTTTCATGTTTCCAGGTGAATTATTAGAGGGGAGAAGAGATTAAAGATTTTTGTTGCATTGCTGGCTTTCTTTTGTTAACTTTATAACATCAGCTCAGAGGCTTTCCAAACCCGGAAGATGGAAATTTTGTTCTAATCTTGGTTAAACACAACTGGGGGCAGCAGCAGTGACAGAAAGTGGAAGAGGGCAGCAAAAATCTGGGGATTTCTGTCTGCAGAAGGTGAGGATGAGTTTGGGAGCTGAGAGGAAGTACTGGTGAGTCAGCGGTGCTGGTTCTTTAATCGGGCACTTTAAGCCTGTTTGGAGTGGAAAGGGTCTTTATCCCCTTGTGAGTGCGGCTCTTGCCCTGGGGAACGACACGGAGTTATCAGGTCCGTGCAGTCCTCTCCTCCCGGCGCTTCGAGCTGGGCATCAGCCCCAGCCACGGTTCAAAATTAACAAACAGCGACTCCGATTTCTCTGTCCCCCTGCCTTCTCACGTGTGCAGCTCCCGGACAGAAATGTTGGATTCTACACCTGACCTGGCACCCTCAGTGCTCCCTTCCTGCCGGAATTCAAAGCAGCAGCACTTGTTTAGAGATGTGGTGTCTTTTCAAGTGCCCTTTCTCTGCTTTTTCATTTCGAATTTACTGCAGAAGGTGGGAAAAAAAAACCCCAGCACAAAACCTTCTGAAGCTCCAAGTGCTTTGTAGTTCTTGAACGTGGAAGTTTGTGGCTCCTGAGGTGCTGTGCATGACATGAGGTTGTCACTCAGATCTTGTTTTCTGCCTTGCAGAGGATTTTTTTTCTCACCAGTTACATCTTTGAATGCTGAGAATGATCTGTGTGTAAAGGCTTTTTTACCCAGTGATCACCATGAGGAGCTTTACTGTTGGTATCCCAGCCCAGTGTGTGTCAGATCTGCATTTCCTGCCCGAATTAGGGAAACATTTTCTTAGGCTTGTGCCAGTAAATGATCAGATAGAGCCCAAATGCCATGAAGGTGTGCCGAGGGCACGAGGGGATGTGATGGGTCAGGACTGGGAATGGTCCCTGGAGGTCAGTTTGGGTTTTACCTGGACTCCATCTGCAGATGTTCAGTGAATCTCATGTGTGTGGGTTTAAATCTTGTGTTTGCAGTCCATAAATCCTTGTGGAAGGTGGAATTTGACTGGATGGATTCATTTGCTGAAAATATGTGTGGGTCTGATATGTCTGGGGAGCTGGGTCTAAGTTCTGATGACCAGAGCTGTCCCAGGAAAGCTCTCAGAGGCAGCTTTAGGGCTCGCTGCACTCTCAGCCCAGTCGGAGCAAATCTGGCTCTCCAAACCTGCCCAGAGTGCCCAGTGCCCCGTGCAGGCTCAGCAGGAGCCTCTGCTCTCTCTCCTTCATAAACGTCCCAAATGTGCCTTCCCGGGGGTTTGGGGCTCTGGGATCAAGAAAGGTTGGGATCAGTAATCAGCAAACACAGACTTCCCCCAGGACTGGCCTCCCTGGGATCTATTTTGGGCCCTTCTTTTAAAAGACCCACACTTTATTTTTCCCCATCCAAGGCTCCCTCCAAGGCCGCTCCTGGTTTGTAGAACAGAACGAGGCTGATCCTGCCCCCAGTCCTGGCTCTCCTCACAGCCCTGAGCTGAGCCTGATCAAACCAGACCCGGGCACTTCATATCTGCAGCCCCAGCCTTCCCACCTTGCCCAGCTCTGCATCCCCTGAGCTCCTCCCGAGCCAAGAGGAGCCTTTGGAGCCCTGCAGGCTCTGCCACAGCTCGGGCTCGGATTGCGCTGCAGGTGCCAAGTTTGTGCACAAAGTAAATTAAAAATGAAAAAATCTTTAAAGCTATTGTTAGCAGCTGGCAATGCAGGTGACAAGGGACAAAGTGACTCTTCCCAGCACAAGGATTTTGTCTTCCCTGAACTGTGCTGGCTTCAAAGCAGCCGTGGGGATTTAGTCCAGCTCAGCCTTTCCCATGCCAGAGGTTAAGCCAGGCCTAACCACGACCCTCAGCTGTCACAGGAGAGGGGGAAGCATGGACAGCACATGGAAAAGGACCAGAAATAGCAATGGAGCCTCTTTGGGAGGCTGGTGGTGTCCCCTGGCTGGTGCCTCACGGAGGATCAGATCACCCAGGAGTTTCCCAGGTGACACCAGGGCTCTGCTGTCCCTTGGATCCAGCTGGAGATCACACAGCCCCCCTCCGAGGACAGTGGCAGTGGCTCAGCCCTGGGGAAAATGGGATCATTTCCTCCAAAGGCCCTGCTCTTCTTTGCTTTAGATCTTCAGATAGTGCTGTGCCCAGGGAGAAGCATCTTTAACACCATCACTTCATTTGATGAATTTTTCAAGGGTTTAAAAGTGACCTCAGGGACTTCCCAGCTCCTGTTCCAGTTTCCCGACCATCTGGCTGCTTCCTGGATTTTCAGTATATTCCTGTGTTCCTTTCAGCCCTGACAAAGGGCTCAGGGAACAAAGCCTGTGCTGGGGCCCCACCCCTGTGTCCTTGGCCATCCATGGAGGTGTGCTGTCCGTTCTTCCAGCTCGGGCTCCCTCAGCCCAGTCTGTGGCAGGGCTGGAAATCTCCATTTTATCCTCATCCCACTTCTTCTCATTTCTGCCTGCTCTATTTGACACCACAGGGCTCAACATCCAGCTTGGGATCCTGCCAGGGTGCCCCAAACCCCCAGGATCAGTGGAATTCCAGCTCCATGGGGAAGGCACACACAGGATTCTGGCTGGGTGGGACACCCAGGCAGTGCCAAGGATGCGGTGTGTTCCATCCCTCAGGCTGGAAAACCAGGATGGGCTCCCCAGGAAGGATTCCTGGGCATCCTTTGGGCTGCACACAGGAGAGAGGGGAACAAGGAACCTCTTCTGAAATGGTGACCACCCAGGGAGATCCAGGATCAGCAGAAATTGATCCCAGTTCCATCTCAGAGATGGATCCTGGAGCTGAACCTTGGGTTGAGTGGCTGTGTGGGGTTTCGTGGGCTCTGAAAGCCTTTTTGGGAAGAGCAGCCCAGGGACTGGTGAGGAATGGGAACCACGGGGTGAGCAGTGTGGAGATGGCTTTTTTAATCCTGATGGAATATTGCTTATGGAAATCTTCTAAATTCCACCAGCGTGGCTGTGTGAGAGGCAGGAGCCAGGCTGGCAGGGCCCGGGGGGTGGGACCTGCCAGGGGACCATGGGGACGTGTCCACACACTTGCTGAGGGGCTCTCTGAGGTACCAGGGGGACATTTCCACTTGGTGAGGGGCTCTCTGAGGGCCTTCTGGTCCAATGTCAGTGTTTTGGTGGTATTTTCAGGATACTATTCATGGAGATGTCACTGTTCCCAATCCCCACACTGTTTGCTTTGCAAGTTGCCCGGAGGAAAATGTGTCTGTGGTGGGGAGCAGAGGCCCCAGCCCAGCTCCCTGCTCAGGGGTGTTGTCCAGCTCTGGGAAGGGGCAGGAGCCCCAGGGCCACCCGAGGAGGGGCCACAGTGCCCAGATGGAACATGTGAAGGGGTAAAGCCCTGCCAGTGCCCCGCAGCACCTGCTGCAGCTCCAGGTGTCACAGGGGACAGAGCCAGCAGCACACCCCGCCCATGGTGTGGGTTCCCGGGGTCTCACTGGGCACGGGGAGCAGCAGCCACAGGGAAGCTGCAGGCGTCTGACATGGACATTTTGGCTGCCCTCAAAGTGAGCCTGTCCCAGAACCCCAGAGTGGCTTGGGTGGGAAGGACCCATCCAGTGCCACCCCTGCCATGGGCAGGGACACCTCCCAGTGTCCCAGGCTGCTCCAACCTGGCCCTGAACACGTCCAGGGATGGGAATTCCAGCCTGGAGCAGTCTGGCTGTGCCTTTTATCTCAGACAGGCATGGGGCACCTGCATATTCCCATGAAGCCTTTATGGATTCCAGCCTCAAGGGCTTTCCCACTCTGGAGCCTTGGAGCTCTCCCACTGCCTGCCCCTCCTGGGCCCCTTTTCACTGTTTTCTCCCCTTTCAGGCTTGGGTTTGGGTGCAGGTTCCTGTCTGAGGGTGCTGAGTGTTCCTGAGGCACAGCAACACCTCCCTGGGCCTCTGCTGCTGGGCCCCTTTGGAGCATCCCTCCTTAGAGCTGAGAGGTGCTGGATTCCAGAGGCTCTGCAGGGCTTCTGCTGAATGACATTACAGCTTTAAAGAACCTAATATATCTGGGCAGCAGAATTTAATCCAGGATTTCTCACTCCAGGGTATCATGGCTCTCTTCCAGCACTAAAACACACCACAGGATCCAGGTAGGAGCTGATTTTCAGCTCTTCAGCCCTCAGGGGAGAGGCATTGTCATTTTTTTAATGGTTGTAGAAGCCAAGGCTGTGAAAGTGATTTCAGGAATGCTTTAAATCCATTTGCTGCTATTCCATCTGTGGGTGAGCTCAGGGAGGGCAGGGCTGGAGTTCCCTTCGTGCAGGGGCTGGGGCAGGGGCTGTCAGACCCCAGCCCCATGGACTCCCCGAACACTGAGTCTGCAGCGCAAGCTCAGCCCAGGGGGAGGCTTAAACCCCTTCTAGTGATTTGAAAAATCAGTGTAATGGCCTTTAGTGATTCTTGGGGTTGTTCAGGAGTTGGATGTGTTGACCCTTGTAGGCCCCTTCCAACTCTGGGGAGTGATTATCCAGAGAAAACAGGAACTGGTCGCTGCCTGAATGGTTTGTGGTGGGCCTGGGAACAAATGAAGGTGGTGCAAAGGGCTGGAAGTGTCTCTGCCGTGGTACCAGAGCTGGCATTGCCTCTGAGTGTCCCTGGGCCAGGTAAAATTCCCATTTCAGCGCCGAGCAGGTGTCAGAGGGAGCAACGCCTCAGAGTGAAACCCATGAATTGGCAAGGGCTGGGAACTTACAGATGTGCTTAATGAAACAGAACCCCTTGTTTACGTTTCTGATGTGCTGCTGCAGCAAACTGGCTCCCAAATAAAAATACTTAAAGTTACGATTAGGATTTATTTACATAATTACTGCCAGAGAAATTCCTGGAACGTGCTGAGCAGAGCAAGAGGAACTCCCGGCTCTCCCTCTGTGCTCGCCCGTGTCTCCAGGTTGGTTTGCTCCTGGGGGGTCTGTCAAAGCTGTTCCCAGCCCAGGGAGGCAGGAAGGCTTTTGTTCTCCAGTGACTCCCTCTATATTGTCTATATGGTTTCTGCTGTGGTGGGAACACATGGCTGAGGCAGAGCCAGACCATCCTGGAGCCCGTGCTGTTGGCTGGAGCAGAGTGACACCTCTGTCCTGGGGCAGAGAGCCTGGCAGGCCTGAGGGTGCCCTTGGCTGGCTCCCTGAGGCCAGAGATGTGTGCCCTGGGAGCAGTGGTGGCTTTCAGAGGCACTGCCAGCCTGTCCTGGCCACCCCCAGCCCCGGGGAGTCCCCGGCCAGCTCTGGGTGGCTCTGGGGACTCTGCTGATTTATTTCTGCTGGAAATGTGCAGCCCAAAGCACAATAGGCCCGGGATGGGTTTGTGCTGATTGAATCCAGCCCTGGGCATGACAAATCTTCCTCTTAATATTTCAATTGACTTTGGCAAACTCGCCTCCTCCTCGTGTCTCCTAAATCACAGGGTGAGTGCTGCTGACAGCAATTCCCACTCCTGGCTGGGCAGTGCCTGCCCTTCCCTGGGGCTGGGACCTTGTGGGGTTTGCAGACACCTCCCTGCTCCAACCTCCCACGGAGCAGGACTTTTCCTCAGCTGTCACATTTGGGAGATGGGAACTTTCTTTGTGGGGCCCTGCTCGAATGTGGATGTTCTCCTGTCAGTGGGGTCTGGAGCTGGGGCCCTGCACAAGCCCCTCACTCTGGGTGGTTGGCTGAGCCCTGTGGGGGGCTCCATGCTCCTGGTGGGGTCTCAGGGGTGTCCAGACCCTTCCATGCCTTTGGAAGTTGTGCTGCTGGGCAGCACTTGGGGCTCCCCCTGGATCCCTGGCAGTGTCCCAGGCCAGGCTGGACAGGGCTTGGAGCAGCCTGGGACAGTGGGAGGTGTCCCTGCCCATGCAGGGGTGGTTCAGGGTGGGCTCTGAGGTCCTCTCCAACCCAAACACTCCACGATGCTAAAACCTTTTACCTGCAGGTCAGTGCAGACCTCTGTGCTCTCTGTAATTATTACCAAGGCTGAAATCTGCAGTCTGAGTGTTGGGAAATCCTGTTTTCCTAAGGCTCCTCTGCTCTGGCTCCCCTCCCTCCTCCCCAGCGCCCAGAGGCAGCGGCTGCTCTGCTGTTTTTTCCTTCAGCTCCTGCCTCAGGCGCTGGGTCTGAGCTCAGCCCACCCCGCTCACCCCCAACTGCAGCCCGGGGTGCTGGTCCAGCCCCTCCTGCAGGCCAGGCTTTGCCCCATTCCCATGGAACAAGGGCAGATAACCACAGTCACCCTGTCTTTTCCCGTTTTGGTGGCAGGGAGAAGATGCCATTCCACCATGTGACAGCCGGCTTGTTGTACAAGGGCAACTACCTGAACCGCTCGCTCTCGGCCGGCAGCGACAGCGAGCAGCTGGCCAACATCTCGGTGGAGGAGCTGGATGGTGAGTGTGCCCGGGGCTCTGGGCTGGGGAGGGCTCCTCTCACCCCCTCCCTGCTGGCCCAGGGTGGGAGGCAGCTGGGAGGTGGGACAGCTCAGCAGGGCGGGGACACAGAGAGTGTCCCTGAGCGAAGTTGTGTTGGGAGCTGTGGAGTGATCTCGGTCGCAGCTTTTGCCCTTCTGCAGCTTTTTGAAACATTAAGCCTGCGTTTTATGGGCAAAATGAGAAAATGTAGGATCCTACTGTCCCAAAGATGCCTTTAGCCTTCCCTGGGACCCTGCAGAGCTGAGTCTGGTCTTCCCACCGAGTCTCATTTGCTTTGAGGCCTTCCCAAAGGAAGGTTCCTCTCCATGGCTCAGGGTAGGAAGAGGCATGGATGTAGCTTGTGGCTTAAGAAGATGGGAAGAGCTTTAAAATTCCATTTTCCAGATCAGTGGTAGGGAGCACAGAGCAGCCTTAGTCTGGCACAGGCCATCAGGAAGTTTGTCCACATGTGCTGCCAGGAGGATCCCAACATTTTCCCCCTGGAAGCTGTTGTTGTTAATCCCCTCTGCCCTGGCCCAGGATGCGTGGCCAGGTACTCCCCATCTGGTTCGGGGGGAAGGTCTCTTTTGTAGAGGATTTGTGGCTCACCAGGGTCATTTCTGAGTTATATATAATAGTTAATGTTGTTGACAGTCTTTGAGTATTGTGGAATGAATTGGAGCTCTTGGTTTGCTCTCCAGTGGACACTTGGTACCAGCCATGGTCAGAACCAGGGGCCTCGATGGAGAACTTTCTGAGGGAAGGATCAAGGGAAGGGTGCAAGGTGGAACTGGTCCTTCCAGGACAGTCTGGAGGCATTTTGGAGAAACAGGAGGCCAGCATTTCTGCCCACCCTGCCCCTTTTCCGTGTGCTTTGGCAGATCACACCTTCATTTCCCAGCCTTTCCAACGCCGAGCCTTTGGATTTGGGCTTGTGAGCTTTACATGAATTTAGCTCAGGTACCAACAGTGTTTTCCTCTTCCCAGTGAAGGTGTGAGGACACAGCTCAGGTGAGGGACAACCTGAGAAACCGCTCCAGTGCAGCTTAGCTCAGACCCAGGAACCCCAGGACTGCCAAGGTCGTTCTGGGCTCTTCTCCTGGAGCTCGGCTTGAAGGTTTGAGTTCAGCTGAACTGAGCTGGCTCAGCTTCTCCCCATCCCAGAGATGCCAACAGTATGGCCAGGCACAGCTCTGCCTTCCCTGTGCAGGGCCGGGGGGCTGTGGGCACACACGGGGCAGGGGGAGGAGGTCCTGCAGCTCACTCCAAGCACAAACAAGGATTTGCTGTTATTCCTGTCCCGGTTAAAGCACCTCCTGTAATTGCCTGTGAGTTCCCAGAGATGTGTCAGGAGCTGCTTCAGGTGGCCCCTGGGGCGGGAACCCCTGAGAGGGCTGTGCAGGGCACGGGGGATGCTCGGCCCTGCTTTGCTCCCCTGCCTTCCCTTCTCATGGAATGGGGTGTGCTGGATGAGGGAAGGGAATGGGGCTGTGCTGGCTGAGGGAAGGGAATGGGGTTGTGCTGGCTGAGGGAAGGGAATGGGGTTGTGCTGGATGAGGGAAGGGAATGGGGCTGTGCTGGATGAGGGAAGGGAATGGGGCTGTGCTGGCTGAGGGAATGGGGCTGTGCTGGCTGAGGGAAGGGAATGGGCTGTGCTGGCTGAGGGAATGGGGCTGTGCTGGCTGTGGGAATGGGGCTGTGCTGGATGAGGGAAGGGATTGGGGCTGTGCTGGCTGTGGGAATGGGGCTGTGCTGGATGAGGGAAGGGAATCCAGCCTCAATCCCACCCTTCCCCTGCTGTCCCCGATCCCCGTGCGGATCCCGGGGCGCTCCAGCATCGCTCTGTCCGCGGGAGGAGCTGGAGCCCAGCCCCGCCTGCCCCGGGAGAACCCGGCGCTCCAGGACCGCGGATCGTCGCCGTTAATTAGCGGCAAATGCAGGAAATTAGGTGTGGAGGAGCCGCCTTTGGGGAAGGAGCAGCCGAGTGCTGCTGGCCGTGCCGGGCAGTGGGAGAGCCGGGAGGATTTGTGTCCTCTCACAAGGAGCCCCCGGGAGTTTGGACAGGGCTCTTCACCTCATCATCCATTTATTCCCTGCCTGTTAGGCTCGTGTTCCAGTTCAGATCCGGTCTTTTCCTGGCAGCCTTTGCTCTACACCCCTCTTGGCGAGGGCTTTGTCCCTTTGCCGTGAGGATGTCCCCAGCTCTGGGGGATGTCCCCAGCTCTGGGGCAGCACACTGGAGCTCCACCTCAGGTGATCTTCCTCCACCTGCAAACTCAGGAGTGGCACCAAATCGAGGCGTGTCTGAAAAGCCAGAGCAGCAGAAGAAGCTGGAGATGCTTTTCCATGTGCCAGCAGCGTTCAGCCTCTGGAATTTATATTTAAAATGAAATCAGCAGTCTCCATCTCCCTGTGTTTTGTCTCTAATACCAGATCAGTGCCTGACTGTGCTGGTAATTGGGGAAGGTTCACTGCCCAAACCCCAAACAGAATTAGTCTTTCTGCCTTTAAGCATAAACTGTCTGAGGATGAGTAACAAAATGTTCTTCCTTGAGAAGTTAATGTCAGGCTATTGGAGCTCTGTGGATGGATCAAGCTGTGAGAGCTCGATGCCAATAACAGATTTGCATTTCATCTTCCAGGCTGGGGAAGAGATGCCAAAATTCTCCTTGGTTTCTTTTTCAATGAGATTTTGGTCCTGAGGGAGTTCCAGCCTATTGAGAAATTCCAGTCACACAGATTAAATTATGATAGGTTTGGAGCTGGAGGAGTCACTGGGAATTTTCTATAACGTTCCTCTGCTCCAACAAGTGCCTGATCTGTTGGGTTCTTTCCAGCAGATTTCTTTTTTTTCTGTGTCTCTCACTGCGTGTGTCAGCAGTGTTCACTTGGGAAGGGTTTCTGGGATGCTGCAGGCCTGACCCTGCTCCCAGCTCATCCTACAGGGAATACCCAGGAGTTCTCCCAGCCTCAGCTGCACATGGGGGCTGGAGGAGAACAGGGAGATCAGGAGATGGAAAAGGGCTCTGATTTCAGGTGATGTAAGGGGGAAGGAGCCCAGGGCTTGGGGTGAATGCTCAAAGTGCTTCTCTGCCCCTTCTCTGAGAGGTTATTTTCCAAATGAATATTCGGAATCAGAGAATCCCAGACTGGTTTGGGTTGGAAGGACCTTAAAGCCCATCCAGTGCCACCCCTGCCATGGCAGGGACACCTCCCACTGTCCCAGGCTGCTCCAAGCCCCAGTGTCCAGCCTGGCCTTGGGCACTGCCAGGGATCCAGGGGCAGCCACAGCTGCTCTGGGCACCCTGTGCCAGGGCCTGCCCACCCTGCCAGGGAGCAATTCCTGCCCAATATCCCATCCATCCCTGCCCTGTGGCAGTGGGAAGCCATTCCCTGTGTCTTGTCCTTCTATCCCTTGTCCCCAGTCCCTCTGCAGCTCTCCTGGAGCCCCTTTAGGCCCTGGCAGGGGCTCTGAGGTCTCTCTGGAGCCTTCTCCAAGTGAACAATCCCAAATTTCTCAGCCTGTCTCCATAGGGGAGGAGCTCCAGTCCCTTTATCAACTTCACAGCCTCCTCCAGCCTTGCTCCAACAATTCCTCCCTGTGTTGGGGACACCAGACCTGTGTCCAGTTTCCCAGGTGAGGCCCCAGGAGAGCACAGGAAGTTTTTCCCTGCCGAAGTTTCCTGCCTTGCAGCAGCCATCTGTCATCCCTAACTCCACTCCGGTTTTTTCCATGCTGCTGGCAGCAGGGGGAGGCTGGGAGAGGAGAGGTCACTCTGTTGATGGGTGTCTATTCCCAGCAGCAGCGTTTGCTATTTGTGGGGCTGGAGTAGTGTGAGGGTGTTCGGGAGCTGTCACAAAGGGAATTAACTTGCCCAGAGCTAAATCAGGAGATCCTTAACTTTGTAACTCCGGGGAAATAGCAGAGCTGGAAGTGGCAGCTCATCCATAACCTGGCTCTGAGGGACTGGAAGCATGGAGGAGTCTCAGGTGGATGTCACTGCCGTGTGCTTGGAGCTTTCTATGCATGAAATGATAAATTCAGGCTGGGAGGGGCTGTTTTACACAGCTTTTCTGGCTCTTGTTGGCTGACATAAAACCACGGCACAGTTTGTGCAGACTCTGAGCTTTCCACGTCCCTTTCAAGGCAGCTCTTGTCCTCACGTTCTGAACCACCAGGAGTATTTTTAATAAAAAAATGCTGGATGGAAATAATCATGTCAAGCTTGAGTCATCCACCTCCACAGGCACTATCTAAAGGGTATTGTCAGGAGGGAAAAACATTTCCAGAGTGGGAATGTGACAAATCTCACCTGAAGGGAGATGCATGAATAGCAGGCTCGGGGGAGATGCCAGTAGGGCCTTGCAGAGAAACCCAAACGTGAGCCACGGCAGCAGCACTGTCCAGGCAGACATCCCAATAAATCCTTCCCTGGGCCAGGTGCCTTTGGAATCAGCAGGAGGAAATGTTGCTGCAGGGCAGGGTTGGCATCTGGTGCCTCACCCACAGAGCTCCTGCCTCAGGTGGGGCTGGGGTGTCCACAGGGCTTTTCTAGACTGGGAGAGGCTTTGGGGCTTCTTGCAGCCCCTAAGGTCGAGCTCCAGGGTGGCAATGCCAGGGTTTGGAGCAGAGCAGCCCAGGAAAAGGGGCTGCAGGAGCTTGGGATGCAGGGGAGCACAGGGCAGGAACGTGGGGACTTCCCTCCCCAGGAGACTTGCCCATGGTTATGGATTATAAACCACAGCAGATGCCTGATCCCTGCTTCTTCCTCCCCGCACCTCCCTCTGTCACCAGCTCTCACCTGGGTGTAGAAGACATCCCTGAGTAGCTCCAGAGTCCACTGGAAGCCACTCCTGAGGGAATTTCAGGGTCCTGGTTAAGTGCTGCTCCACGTGGAATTGGGATTAGCAGCTGTGTCCTGCTGGCCAGTCGTGCAGGCAGGGCCAAGGGGCTCAAGGTCTGGGGGCTGCAGCCCCAGGAGCAGGGCAGGGTGGCACTCCTGGGGCTGGGGACACTCTGGGGACACTCTGGGGTCACACACCGGGGGTGTGTGGCCCAACATCTCAAACACAGCTGTGCCATCCTAACCCTGCCTCTGAAAATCAGCCCAGGCCGGGGCTGTGCACCCTCCTCTGCACGTCTGGTGACAATCCTGGGATGTTGGGAATCCTGGGAAGGAGGAGCCATGTCCTGCAGGGCTCTGTCACCGGCCAGGCTCCTTTGGGGGCTGTTACTGAACAAAAACCCCGGGAGCCAGGAGGTTGTGGACGGTCCAGAGCTGCTTCTCTGTGCTGTTATCAGGGAGGCTTGGCAAGATTCCCTGGCTGCCGAGTCAGAGCTGAGTGCCACACTCCTGTCCCTCTCCAGAGACTGAGTTTTCCCTGGCACTTTGACCCTGCCCTGGGCATGGCACAGAAGGGAAAGGACAGGGAGAGTCCCTCGAGCCTCCCCAGCTGGGGACTGGTTATCTCCAATGTTCCAGGTGGGATCCAGGGAATAGGAGCAGGAATGTGCTCCAGGAGGGAGACCCAGGGGAGACAGGCATTAGTCAGTGGGCTGAGTCATGGAGCAGCAACAGGCTGAGCCTGCTCAGCCCCAGGGAGAGGGAAAAACACCTGGAAAGAGGAAGGAAAGGAAAAGGAAAAGGAAAAGGAAAAGGA
>VZDJ01000154.1:1767242-1781284 GCA_008694505.1 Cyanoderma ruficeps | reverse complement strand
GCTGTGGGGTTGGCTGTGGGGCTGGCTGTGGGGAGGGGCTGGCTTCTGTACTCTGGGGATGTCTCTGCTGAGGTTTATCTGCAATAACAGAGACCTGAAGCTGCTGCTTTCAGGTGTTGAGTGTGATAATTTCACCTTCTCACCCCAAACTGGGGCTGGAATCACAGTGTGGCAGGTTACAGCTCTGCTGATGACGTGTGGAGAGCGCCCGTTTCCCCATCCCAGCAATGTCTGGAGCCACACAGGGCACATCCCTGCAGTTCCTCTGCATGGAGAAGCTGCCCATGGAATGTTTCTCAGGAGGAGCAGGGTTGGTGTCTTTGCTCAGCCAATGGAAGAGCTGAGCTTGGGGAAGGACTCGGTGTCTCCCAAGGAAAAGATGCTGATTTTACAGATGGGAAATTCTGACCCCAGTGATGGAGGCAGGCAAATTCCCATGGATGGAGCTGGGCTGTCACTGAAGGAATCAGATAACTGGTGATGTCCTTGGAGTCTATTTCTCATTCTAACAGGAACCTTTTAGGGATCCACTCCTAGAGAAAGCCTCACCCTCCTGAGTTTCAGTTCCTGAGTGCTGGAAGACTGGATGTCACATCCCATCCTGGGGGTTTCTGGGCTGCAGCTGCCCATGGGCACAGCTCATCCTGCCACCCTTCATCTGCTGCCTGAGAAGGCACAGCCCCAGGCCCATCCCAGTCTGTGTGCCCTGCAGTGAGCCTGGCTGAGGGAGGGCTGGCCCCAGGCTGGGCTGGTGTTTGGGCTGGGAATCGCTGCTGGAACAGAGAGGGGCTCTTTTGAACCTCGTTCCTTTGGGTAATTACCAGCATGGTAATTTATGTGCTTCATTAATAATCAACTCTCTGCATTCCCTTACCTCTCCCAGCTCCTGCTCCTGAGGCCTCCAAGGCTTTGATGAGATGAGACCAGCACAAATTAAGAAAATGGGCTGAAAAGGGAGGCTCTGAGGCAGGAGGGCCACAGACCCGTCTGGTTTGCTCTAAAACAGATCAGACAGAGAGGTTTGGTGCTGCTTGGGCATTTCCTTCCCCTGCTTTTGGGGAGGCACCTCCTCCACCCCCGTCAGCCCCAGCTCTGCTTTGGCTGGTGGCTGTGCAGGAGCAGCTGGGACAATCCTTGTCCCCAGGGAGGGGACAAACCCTCCTGTGGCACTGGGCAGAGCTCCTCACCCAGAGCACTCCTTGAGACTTCCCTGATTGCTGCTGGCCACGGGGACAGCTGGGCACCCCAAAGGATGGCTTTGGGAACATCCCGTACCTGAGCAGCCTCTTCACAGCAGCCACTGAGGAGCCTGGGCTCCAGCTGGAGTCTGGAGTTCCGTGGGATAGCCCTGGATAGCTCTGGGCAGCTGTGAGCAGCTTTCTGGATGTCAGCTCAGGGATGTGTGTAGGAATCTTCAAGCCATAAATACTTGGTGAGGGTTGCAGTGACTTTTTTAATTTGAGTGGGGAGAGCAGAATGTGGCAGCCAGAAAAACCCATGATACAGAAATAGTAATGGCCCTTTTGGGAAGAGGAAATGATATCCCACTAAAAACAGCAACCCCAATTAAATGGGAGCATTTAAAGCAGGGAATTGCTAATTACCTAGATATGGATGAGGCAGACATGGCAAACAGATTTATTGGGGAACTTTTAGCTCTGTACATATGTCCACGATGATTTATTTTCTTGCCACGAGCTCGGAATTGTCTGGGCTATGTAAATATTGTGGTTGATGGCTGTAAAGATTTCCAATGGATCAGGCTGGAAAGAGGCATTTGGTCAACCACGGTTACCAGAGCTGAGGAGTTTCATTAATGGGGATTTGGGGGCATGGCCAGGCCAATCCTCACCCTTCTTTTAATTATAACCCTTGTTTTAATTAACCTTTGTTTTAAATAACCCCTGGCACGTGAAGGGAACATCTGCCAACCCCCCCTCCCCCTTGGGCGTGGTGACCTCGTGTGACTCTGGTGGAACAAAACACTTTTCCAAGCAGCTTTGTCTTTGTTAGAACGGTGCAAGAGGGGCAAGATATTAGTATTTTCAATATCAAAATATGAATTTCCCAGCTGGAATGTGGGAAGTGGCTTCTGCCTCGTGTGGAAGGTGATGGGGATGTCTCTGTGCTCACCCTGCACGGGGTGGGCACAGACCACGGTGTCCTCCCCTGCTGTCTCCTCTCCAAATGTGGATTTCCAACACTTTTCCACACCTTCACATCTCTTCTGTTTTGACATTATTAAGAATAGCAAAGAGTTCAGAGAAAGTAGTTTTGGCATCTACTGTATTTAATTTGCTCCAACTTTCATGTGGAGTTTAATTTAGACTGATGAGAGAGGCAGTTTTATGAGTATAAAACTCCATTAATTACAGATCCTGTCTTAATTATAAATGGCTCTGTTTTAAAGGAAGTTTTACAACCAAAATTAAGACTTGGAGCAGTTCAATCAATACAAACATCAATTAGACCCGACTTTGTACTCCAATTAATTTGTAAAGCTTCCCAATGAAGTGTAAAAAGTGTGGGACTTGGTGCTCCTGGCTCTGCCCTCCCCGGGCACCAGGAGCTCCCCGTGGCTCCACTGGAGCCTCCTCAGATCAGCATGGCGGGAAGAAAAACCTTCCCCAGGGGCTGGATCTGCCCAAAGAGACCAGCAGAGTTAATGGTTAAGAGGCCCCAGCCTGGCACAAAGGGGAACCAGATTTGTTCACTTGGCTGTGGCCCAGCAAATCTGGGATTCCCAGGTGGAAAATTGTCCCACCTGGCCCTGAGGAGCTCTGGGACAGAGATCACACAATTCCAGGACGGTCCGGGCTGGAATGACTTTAAAACTCATCCAGTGCCACCCCTGCCATGGCAGGGACACCTCCCACTGTCCCAGGCTGCTCCAAGCTCCAATTCCAGCCTGGCCCTGGGCACTGCCAGGGATCCAGGGGCAGCCACAGCTCCTCGGGAACGCTCCCCCAGGTGTGGGTGTCACAGACAAGGGCTTGGGAAGAGTTCAACCTTCAGTGCGGGATTTAGGATGGCACAGAACCCTCTGTGGGCTCCGGGCGGGGCCCAGCCGCCTTCTCCTCCCACCACCCCTCAGAGCAGGGCCTCCGTGCCCGTCCAGCCGCTCCCAGTGCCAGCCCAGCCCGGGAAAACGCCGCAAAACCAACAGGAAACGGTAACCTGACCGTGCAGGGGGCCCTGCAGGAATGGGGAAAGGATGCAGGGAGGTGTTAGGCCGGGGTTTTTTTCAGGGGGGTTTAGTGAAGCCAAGCTCAGGGCTCTGGAGCCATTTGAAGTTGGGAAAAGGGCAGGGAAACCCAGCCAGACCCTGCTCTGAATTCCCAGCAGATGTTTGATGTTGGAAACCCTTTCAAGCAGAGCCATTTGGGCCGGAGCAAATTCTCCCGAGATATTTTTAGATGAGAGGAGCAGCAAAATCTTACCCCAGAGCAAGATGCTGGCAAAGGGGCTGCCCTGGTTGGTGCTGGGAGACCTCTGGGCTCAGGGGCTGCCGGGAATCAGGGAATGAGGCCTTTCCAAAGGAATTACCTTCCAGGAATCGGGGAATGAGGCCTTTCCAAAGGGATAGAACTGACAGGAATCAGGGAATGAGGCCTTTCCAAAGGAATTACCCTCCAGGAATTGGGGAATGAGGGATTTCCAGAGGGATAGAACTAACAGGAATCAGGGAATGAGCCCTTTCCAGAGGGAGAGAACTAACAGGAATCAGGGAATGAGCCCTTTCCAGAGGGATAGAACTGCCCTGGCCCTGCAGCTGGGCCCGTGTGCAGCAAGTTCTGTGATTAAGTGTGAATGTTGCAGCAGCTTTTCCATGAGAACAGGGAGAGTGAGGAGGGAAGGAGGCTGATCCTGCCAGTTACAGCTCCTCTCCATGTTTCTGGGATGGGGCCATTCAGGGAATGGCCAGTCCAGCCCTCACCAGCTCACCTGAGAGCTGGGGGTGCCCGAGGGGGAGGCACTGGAGGTGCCCAGGCTGCTGCTTCCACCTCCAGGGAGCCTGGTGGGAACAGTTCCCGCTGGAGATGGCCGGGCTGGAGGCTCCTGGCCTGGGCTGAGGGGCTGTTTTGGGACTCCAGGTGTTCCCCATGTCCCACCCTGGGCCTTGGCTGGCCATGGAGGGGCGGTCAGAGCCCTTCCCACCCCCCTGGGATCCATGAACACCAGAGCAGGGGGTGCTGCCATTGAGGTCACTGGAGACTGATGTTGGCTCCTGTGGAATGGGGATCCTGGCCTGTCCCACTAAAGCTGTCCCTTCCCCAGGCTGGGGATGTGACCCAGCTCCTGGCCTGTGGGACCTGCTCCTGGTGAGCTGGGGAAGCTCCTGTTTCCATGGGGAGCTCTGCCAACAGTGCTGAGGTCTGCAGTGTGGGATTTCCGTCTTGGATGTTCCAGGGATTGCTCTGGGGGCCTGGAGGCTTCTTTGTTTTCTCCCCCTGCCAATGGCTCAGAGGTAGAGAGAGGTTCCTGCGAGGGTTTGGTGGCAGCTCAGTGTTTCTGGTGGCCGTGGAGGGCCCAGCAGTGGCGGGGAGGGCCACGTTGGAGCGACAGGTGACAAGAAGTTGTGACAGCTCAACAAAGGCTTCAGGCCTGAGCAGAGCCCAGGATGCAGCAAAGCCAGGCTCCAGAGTGGGAGAAGGGTGTGGAGAAGGAGAACACGGAGCAGTTGTTGGCTGTCTGCTCCAAAGCAGAGCTGCAAATGTCAGATGGAGCTGGAGGAGGTGTTGGGGAGAGAAGAAAGTGGAGCAGCACTGCTGGTGTGGGTAATCCATGGGACTCCTTCCTGTGGGATAAACAGAAGGAAATGTGATCCTGGAACGGAATGGGAAGATTTGTGGAGGTCTTGGGACTGTTTGGAGAAGGGCCCTTGAGGGAGGATCAGATCCTGACCAGGACCCAGAACTGCTCTGGGGCTGCAGGCCTGCGGCTGTCCCTGGGTCAGGCTGAGCATTCCAGGTCCCCTCACTGCCCTTCCTTGGGAGGGGATGAACCAAGCTGGACTTCCCAGTGCCCAAGGGCAGGGCTGGGTGGGATGTTGGGCAGGAATTGTTCCCTGGCAGGGTGGGCAGGCCCTGGCACAGGGTGCCCAGAGCAGCTGTGGCTGCCCCTGGATCCCTGGCAGTGCCCAAGGCCAGGCTGGACACTGGGGCTGGAGCAGCCTGGGACAGTGGGAGGTGTCCCTGCCCATGGCAGGGGTGGCATTGGATGATCCCTGATTCCATGAACGCTGTCCTAGTGAGCTGCATCCAGGCACAGGGAATGTGTGACCTTTGAGGACACTCCCGGTCCCTTGCTGGGATCTGGGATGGAGTGGATGGGAAGGGATGGAGGAGGGAAAGCAGCCGAGGTGCTGCAGCAATAAACTCCTGCTGGAACTCTTGGGCCTGTCCTGTGCAGGGCCTGGAACTGGACTTAGATGACCCTTGTGGATTCCTTCCAGCTCAGGGTATTCCCTGTTTCCATGAACCTGGCAGAGCTGTTTGGGATTTTTCCTCCTCTTTTGTTCTTCTGTGCTATTGCTAAAACACCCTTGGAGAGAATATCAGATGGAGACGAGGAACAAGGAGCTGCTTTTGTCCTTCCCCCATGTCCTGGATGGCCCGGAGAGGTCGTGGAGCAGATCCTCCATGTCCAGGATCCTCTGGTGTGCCTGTGCTGGGCTGCAGTCCCTCTCCACGGGCAGCTGGCACGGGGATACAGCCCATGGAGGGAGCACAGCTGGGATTTCCCTGTTCCTCGTTATTCCTTGGCCACTGTGGAATCCCCTGGGGCTCTTGGCAACCTGCAGAACTCACAGCAGCTTTTCCTGAGTGCTCTGGAGGTGTTGTTTTAGTGTCTCCAGGATAACAGGCAGGATTTGTCCAGCACAGCGGGATCAGCTGCAGAGGGATGTGGGAGCCTTTGGAAGCAGAAGCTGCTTCCCAGCTTGGGACAAGCCAGCAGCAGTCTGTGCTTTGAGGGAGAAGCTGCTCCCATGGAGAGGAGAGGGAAAGTAACAGAAACTTTGGGGCTTCCCCCTGAACTGACTTAGGAACTTTGCTCCCTTCTCGCTGCTTCCTTAGACAGACAATTCCCTCTCTCCTGAGATGTTTTCATAGCAAACTTCTGAATCCAGGTGTTGGACCAGGATCCTCCTCCCAGGGGAGGGCAGTTGTGCACCCCTGGGAGAGCCCCAGCAGGCACTGCTTCTGTGAGAAAGGGATGGGTGCTGGATTCTTTCCCTTCCTGCAGTCGCCTCCTTTGTGCTGGAAATCCAGACCAGAGCTGGGTTTCCTTGGATTTGAATTCTGTATTTAATGGCCAAGCTGCCAGGAGCAGTCAGGTGGGTTTGTTTCTTGATTCTGCTTCTTATCAATCTAAATCGATTCATATTTGCAAGGAATACTTCCAGAGTCAGTTTATCAACCAACTTCATCGTTGCCTGGGGAAATTCAGTGGGAATTTAAGCTGGGACCAGATCCACTCTGTATTCCAGGCAGACCAGGAGGTTTAGGGTGCCGTGTCTGTGCTCATGGATATTGTGGGGATATGTTGATATATTGAATATCTGTACTGAGGCTGTGCTGGCCCTGCTGCTGGGACACTGCAGTGTGCCCCTGGCAGTGCCACAGCTCCCTGTCACACTGTTCCCAGTGCCCCTGGCAGTGCCACAGCTCCCTGTCACACTGTTCCCAGTGCCCCTGGCAATGCCACAGCTCCCTGTCACACTGACTGCTTCCAGTGTCACACTGACTGCTCCCAGTGTCACACTGACTGCTCCCAGTGTCCCTGGCAGTGCCACAGCTCCCTGTCACTGACTGCTCCCAGTGCCCCTGGAATCAGGTGCTGCACACTCATCTCAGGATCATTTCCCCAGCATTTTTCATGTGGCAGGAAGCAAAACCCCCCTGAACAATCCAGCTGGAGGGGAAGCTGCTCTGCCTTGTAAATCTAAAGGCACTCAGCCTCTCTTCCCTGTGCCCTTGAGTGCAGAGCAATCCCCACATCATAAACAATAATCCCAGGCAATAATGGAATTATTTGTGGGATGCTTTGGCAATAGGGCCGGGAGTACTTAGAGAGATGGGATTGGAGCTGGAGCAGAGGAAAGGTGGAATTGATTTCCTTTTCTTCTTATCTGTTGGGAGCTAAGGAACAGAGAGGTCCCAAAGCTCTGGGAGCTGTGGATGTTTGCCTGGTGGAGGAGTGCCCAGTGCCGGCTCCAGGGCTGCTTCCCAGGATCCTGCTCCTGTCCAGGGCTGTGTGGTGCTCCAGGACGTTCACCTGGAGGTCTGGCTCACCTGTGACAGTCACACCTGTGAGCGCTGGGACGTGGTTTTGGCCACCCCTGCCCTGGGCTGAGCTGTGGGGTGGCTGCAGGGCAGCAGGAAGGGCACGGCCCAGCTCAGAGCTGCTCCCGCTCCTCTAAGTCCAGAGGGCCAACTCCAATGGCTCCAGGAGCAGGAAATGTCTCCTTGTCCTTCCTCTTGGCCAGCAGCAGCCACCAGGGTGAGTGTGATCCCTGTGCAGGCTGTGGGAGGCAGCCATGGGTGCCGAAAATCCCCGAGTGCTGCCGAGGTTTGATCCTCAGGTGCAGAGCCCTGGTCCTGCTCCCGCTGCTCAGGGAGGTGGGGACAGCCCAGGGAACCCCTAGGCTGACCCTGGGCACACAGGGACAGGGCACGGCTCCCTCACAGAGCCTGCAGGGATGCAGGGAGATAAGGAACCGTCTTTACAGAGATAAGGAAGCATCTTTGGGCCATCTGTACTGAAACAGTGACTCAGTGCTGCCATGTTTTTTTCTGAAGTTTTTGTTACATTTGTGAAAGAAAAAGGGCAGAATTGCTGGGCAGCAGGACAGGAGCTGCACAGGGACAGGACAGAGAGGTGGCTCCATCCAGAACAGTGTCACGCCCCTCTCCAGCAGCCTTCTGCAGGCACCTGGAGGTGTTACCCAAGGGAGGCTTCCAGCAGTCGGAGCTCTGTGCCGGGCTGGGAGAAGCAGATGTGGATGTGGGTGGCAAAAGCCCTTTCCAGAGCTCTGGTAGGCTTGGAGAAAGGGAGGCATCAAATGGCTCCAAATGCTGGGCTGGAAGCAGAGTGGGCAAGGAAAAGGAGATTTTCTTTTCTCTCACCCTTTCCCACCACCCAAAGGCCACCACTTGAACCAGACCCAGCTGGAAGAAGTCCTTCCCAAAATTTTATGTTGTTCTTCTTATCAGCTCTTGCCGCACCTCTTTTTTTCCTACATTCTCATTTCTTATCCAGACCCTTGCATGAATAAGAGATGCCACATCCTTCCCTGACATGTCTCCTTGCTATAAATATCCCCCTGAGCAGAGAGAACATGGACTCGATGTGTTTAGATGTATCCTGGATCCTAAGTGACGTTTCTCCAATATTGTGTCTTTAATGGGAATTCGCTGATTAGGTGCAGAGAAGGCTCCAGGAGACGCCTGGGCTCAGTTTAATACAAAGAGTACTACGGTTGCTAAGAGACTGATACTTCAACTTTGGAAATCTTCATCCCCACTCGATAGATTATCTTGGCAAATTGGACTTTCTGAGTTGGCAGCGAATGGGAAAGAGTAACTTTTAAAAATAGAGATAATTTAGGTGACGTCAAAGGCATCTGGTGTCCTTTTCCAGCAACGTGAGACTGATCTATTTTGCTTTGTGTATAAATCACTCTGCATCCAGCGTGAGGCTCTGCTTACGCCTGCGCCTGGGGCTGATTTATTAATAACCCCCTTTCTGTTTGGGATGTTCAGCCAGGTTTGCTGTGATGGACGGGGCTCTGTGTTTACAGCACACAGCACCTGTGCACCCGTGTATTTGGGAGCAGCTCAGCTCCGTGCTCGGAGCAGAGCAGCATCTCCTGTGCCCGGAGACCCTCGAGCCCGGCAATTCCTCACGGGGACAGTCCCTGCCTTTTCCCGAAAATCGGCTCCTCATCCCCGCAGGGACCCTGCCCGGCCCGCCCAGTGTGGCTCAAGGCTTCATTCCAGCCTGTCCTGGGGCCGAATCCCCAGCCTGATCCCCACACCATTCCCTGGGGCTGAATCCTCAGCCTGATCCCCACACCATTCCCTGGGGCTGAATCCCCAGCCTGATCCCCACACCATTCCCTGGGCTGAATCCCCAGCCTGATCCCCACAGGGAATCGCAGGGAAAGGGAGAGGCGTGTCTGGGCTTCACCAGCCCTCAGCATCCCTGCGGCCCTGGGCTCTGCAGAGATCCAGAACGGCCGGGGAGGCTCTGCCTGCCAGCCCGGAGCCAGGCAGGGAATGGGGAGTCAGCAGGGATTGGGGAGTCAGCAGAGATTGGGGAATCGGGAAGGGAATGGGGAATTGGGCAGGGATTGGGGAATCAGGCAGGGAATGGGGAATCAGGCAGGGAATGGGGAATCAGGCAGGGATTGGGGCTGGGAATTAGGCAGGGATTTGGGAATCAGGCANGAATCAGGCAGGGATTGGGGCTGGCAATCAGGCAGGGATTTGGGAATCAGGCAGGGATTGGGGCTGGCAATTAGGCAGGGATTCAGGAATCAGGCAGGGGTTGGGGAATCAGGCAGGAATTGAGGAATCAGGCAGGAATTGAGGAATCAGGCCGGAATTGAAGAATCAGGCAGGGATTCAGGAATCAGGCAGGGATTGGGGCTGGGAATTAGGCAGGGATTTGGGAATCAGACAGAAACTCTTGTGACTGGAATCAGGCAGGGATTCAGGCTGTGCACGAGATGCAGTAGAGAAGGAATGAGGGAATTGGAGAAGGGGATGGAATAGGCAGCACAAGGCTGGTGTGAGAGAAAGGGAAAAATCAGGAATGACTCAGAACTGGGGTGTGGGAGGAGATGGTCCTCCCGGGGGAGTCCCTGGGGGATGAGGATCTCACTGCGTGGTGGGGCAGGAGAGGAGGGAATGATGGAGCCCAGGGAGAAAAGGCACTCCAGGAGTGCATCTGTTGGGAGGATGAGCTGGAAGAGGCTCAAACACCTGCTGGAGGATTTTCCAGCCATCTCCTGTATCCTGGCAGTACCTTTCCCCGGAATTTCCTGTTGGCCAGCACCTGAGGTCACACAGATAAGTCATGGCTGCTCTGTCACCTCAGCACTTTGGGAAAGGCTGTCCCCACCTCAGGTGTGGCTCTGCCTCCCAGACAGAGATGGATGGCCCAGCATAAATTATCTCCTCCAAAGCAGAGCTTAAGGTGGACTTCTCCAGAGTCCAGAGCAGCACACTGGAATTTTAATGCCAGCTCTGAAATGCAGTTGCAGCCTCTCTGCTTGGTTGTGTGCTCAGGTTCTGAGATTTTCTGATATTTTTAGAAACGTTCATTTGTTCCAAGAACCAGCAGATACAGAAGTGGCCCCTGAAATGTGACCGTGGGACGCATTTTGGAGGTATTGAGTGAACAGGAGTGAGATGATGATAAAGGCAAGGGTTACACGGCTTTTTCCAGCTCAGACAATGCCCTGTAATTGTGTGTCAGGAGTCCTTCAGCTTTGATATCACACCAGTTAATTAAACCAGCCCTCTGAAGAGCCTGACTGTGCTGGCAGCTTTGCTGCCTCCTTCTCTGAAGGCAGCTCTGGTGTTCAGTGCATCCATCTGGATGGGAACAAGCACCTGGGAAATGGGAGATATGAAGGAATCCACCTCTGGTTTTACTGGGATAAACCAGGTTGGTTTCCACCCCAGGAGCTGGAAGGAGGAGCAGGGTCTGTGCTGTGCTCTGAGAGTTCCCTGCCACTCAATTTTGGCAGCCTGATCTCCCTCCCAAAATCTGTGATCTGTGACACACTGGCATGGGAATCCTGATGCAGTTCCTGTTTCTCCTGAGTAACTCAGAGCCCCAGGCTGGGCCAGGCCTGAGGGGACCCCAGAGGGTCCCTGGTGCCACCTCCCTGCTCAGGCAGGGCCATCCCAGAGCACAGGGCACAGGATTGTGTCCAGAGGGCTCTGGAATATCCCCGTGAGGAGACTCCAGCCCCTCCCTGGGCAGCCTGTTGAGGGCTGGGCACTGCCCAGGGCAGAAGTTGTGCCTCCTGTGCAGGGGGAATTGCTGGGCTCAGCCCCTGCCCGTTGCTCTGGTGCCACTGCTGGGCCCCCGGAGCAGAGCCTGGGCCCTGCTCTGCCCCTCCCTGCACACAGGGACACCCAGGGCTGAGGGCCCCTCTCAGCTGGGGCTCCTCTCCAGGCTGAGCAGCCCCAGCTCCCTCAGCCTTTCCTGGCCATGGAGATGCTCCAGTCCCTCCTCATCCTCCCAGCCTGTGCTGGCCCCGCTGCAGGAGCTCCTGTCCCTGCAGTGCTGAGGATCCAGAGCTGAGCCTCCCCTGGCCCAGCCTGAGGCTGTTCCCTCTCCTCCTGTCCCTGTTCCCTGGGAGCAGAGCCCGACCCCCCCGGCTGTCCCCTCCTGGCAGGGACTTGTGCAGAGCCACAAGGTCCCCCCTGAGGCTCCTTTTCTCCAGGCTGAGCCCCTTTCCCAGCTCCCTCAGCCCCTCCTGGGGCTCCAGCCCCTTCCCAGCTCTGTTCCCTTCCCTGGACACACTCCAGCCCCTCCAGGGCTCTCTCATCCTGAGGGGCTCAGGACTGGACACAGCCCTCGAGGAGCTCAGCAGGGCCGGCCCAGGAGACCAAGGGGACAGTCCCTGCCCTGGCCACACCATTTTTGATACAGTCCATGATGATTTTGGCCACCTGGGCACCTGCCGAGGTCATCTTGAACCAGAGTCAGAAATGTTCAGGTTCCCTTTCTCCGATGTTTGATGTGCCCAGAGGGGCTCTGGGGGCTGCTCCCAGGGTCTGGGAATGCAACCTGGAGAGGATTTAAAATCCATCTACTCCACAGTGGCTTCAGTGACTGTTAAACCTTGGAGAAGCCCCCCTTGGATTCTGCCAACTGCTGCCTCTCCCAGATGAATCTGATCATCTGTGGGGAGTAAAACAATGAGGCTGGTTTCTGGTGTCCCAGTCCAAGCAGTCAGCACCAGCAAAGAGCCCAAATCTCATTTCTCTTCCTCATTCAAAAGCAATGTTTGCTTTCATTCCACCAGAGGAAGAGCTGCCAGGCTCCTGCTTTTGGGATAGGACAGANAAAAAAAAAAAAAAAAAAAGGGAAAACAAGAAAAAGGTGTTACGGAAAAGTAGGAAATGAAAAGAAATGAGTTCATCAGCATTATTTAAAATGCCATTAAAGCTTGCAAGGAAAGCAATCCCTTTCAAGCTGGATTGTCTGTGCTTGCCTCCGACACATTTTTCCAGTGGAATTCTCAAGGACTGCTTTCAGGTACAGAGCACACAGAGAGAGAACAGAGATTTCTTCTCAGGAAAGCTTTATTCTTACGGGCCTTTGATGTGCAGAAACTGCAGTTTCATTCAAATAACCAAACAGGAGAGAAATGCAAATATTTCAATCACTCTCCTGGAACATTTGGAGGATTCAATGTTTAGTACAACAAGTTTAGTTTCCTGTTTTCTGCAAAAGGTAAACAGAGGAAAAAGAAACCCAGGAAAGCTTCTGCTACACCTGCTATTAAGTATTTTGGAAGTAGAAACTCCCTGTGGATTTGCAGAATTGGGAGGGTCCTTGCAGATCTCTCCATATCCCTGGAACCTGGCAGGTTCCACCCAGTCTCCTTCAGGAACGAAGTCCCCAAATCACGAGACTGAATTTGTTCCCATCAGTGAGCAGCTTCCAATTATCCCTTTACATTTCCAATTATCCCTTTACATTTCCAATTATCCCTTTACATTTCCAGAGGTGGATGTTTGAACCTGCCCCTTCAGCTCCTCTCCCTGGTTTCCTTGGTTGGAAATCAGGCTGGGCAGGGCTTGGCTGAGGAGAACCCCGGGACCGGGTGACCTTCAGCAATCACATCCCAGTGCCGAGGGCTCGTGGCTGCACATGAGACTTTGGAGGTTCATCTGCAATAATTATTGCCAAAATCCCTTCCCTTTTCCTCCCAGCTGCAGCCACAGCCCACCCCAGCAGAGCAGGGGCTGAGGCAGCCGCGCTGGGATGTGGGGCTGGATTTAGGAGGGGATTTGTGGCAGTGTGACCCTGCAGCAGCTCTCTGGCCTTGCCCGGCACTCCAGCCCTGCCCAGGAGCACATTCCCAGCTTCTGGAGGAGGGCTCTGGGCAGCTGCAGTGGGCACAGCTCCTGGTGGTGGGTGTGCTTGGTTGATGGTTGGACTCCATGGTCTCCATGGTCTTGAGACCTTTTCCAGCCTTATTAATTCTGGGATTCTCTGGGTGTGACAGCCTGGGCCGCACCAGGTCAGCAGGACAGCAGGTGGGGACAGCAAATATGGAACAGAACCTGTCCCATGTGCCAGGACCTGCCTGGAGATGAAATCCACAGCAATTCCATCCCCTCCTTGCTGCAGCCCCAGCATCGCCCCGGGTGTCAGGGATGGACCTTCAGCCACAGCTGAGCACTCACAGCGCAGCTCCCGGGCAAGACTCACATTCTTGGAGGGGTTTGCAATGAGTTCGCTGCTCTCTGCACAGGGAAACCCTTGGGAATTGCTGGCAAAGCTGCTGGGGCTGTGTCAGTTTTCCAGAGGGGATGAGGTGTTGCTGAGGGGCTTTTGGGGCTCCCTGTTCCCTGAGGGAAACCCTCCAGTGATGCTTTGGGAAAAGCTTTCCCAAATCGCTTTAGACTTTACCAAGCTGATTGGAATTCATCCATGGAAACCTTTTCCAGCCCCCAAAGGCAGATTTGGTTCCGTTCCCTGTTGACAATGGCCCTTTAAGCCAGAAATAATGGAAGGGCTTAGTTTTGGGAATGCTGCAGTATTTCCTTTGGAATTGATGATTTCAGTGTATAAAATTTTAAATAACGAGGCCATGAAATACTGGGACTTCAGTGGGGTGAAGCCTTTTCTGGAAACCATTCCCAACAGGAATGATGGATGAGCTTTGGTTCTGTTCCACTGCAAAGCCACGGCAAGGAAAGCAAACCAAACCAAGGAGTGGATTAGTTCCCGATTTTCCTCACCTTTCTTTTGGCCAGAATATTTGGAATTAACCCTTTTGCTCCATT
>VZDJ01000154.1:1734144-1763426 GCA_008694505.1 Cyanoderma ruficeps | reverse complement strand
GCCTGAAATGGCTTTTCCCTGTCCCTGGAATGTCCCCTCCCTCTTCCTGTCCCCTCACAGGTGGAAACCAAAGCCCTTCCCTGTTAGGGTGGGCAGGCCCTGGCACAGGGTGCCCAGAGCAGCTGTGGCTGCCCCTGGATCCCTGGCAGTGCCCAAGGCCAGGCTGGACACTGGGGCTTGGAGCAGCCTGGGACAGGGGAAGGTGTCCCTGGCCATGGCAGGGGTGGCACTGGATGGGCTTTGAGCTTCCTTCCAGCCCGAACCATTCCAGGATTCCACGAGCTGAGTCCTGCCCTCCTCTCTGCCGGCATTTGCTGCTCTCCAACACCTTCCTCACTTCCTTCATTCCAAGCTGGTCCCCCAGGCCCGGCCTGGCCCTTTCCCGGCCCTGAGAACGTGATCCCTCCTCCTGTTTTACCGCTGGGCTCCCTCCAGCCCCTGCCAGCCTTCCCCTGGTGCCGGTCTCCCGCAGGGAAGTTTACAGGGAGGAGTGGAAGCTGCTGTTGTGGAAATCCTTCTGGCACCTGCAGGATCGCAGTCCTGCCCCCCAGCCTGCCCTCAAGAATTCCCAATCCTGAAAAATCTCCCCTTTGAGGGCGGATCTGGGAGCAGCAGCCCTAGGTCTGTCCTGCATTTCCGTGGGAATGGGGGTTCCCAAATGTTACCTGGAAACCTTCGATGTGTTTGGGAGCAGAAGCACCAAAAATGTCTTTTCCGCAAATCTTTTTTTTTTTTCCTTGATGAAGGGAGAGATAAATAAAAACCTGCCAAATTCCGTGTCGAACAACCCCTCTGGGGACAGAGCAGACCCAGCCCGAGTTCTGGGAGCTCTCCCGGCTGTGAGGCCGAGGAGCACTGGCTCGTTGGTGCCTTTGCCATGCCCGTGTCTCTCCGAGCTGCGGGAGCACCGCAGCCCTGTAAATCCCTCATCCCTCTCATTCCCCTGCCAGCAGCCCTGCTCCTGCCGCGTTTGGGGGATGCCGAGAGGAGCCCGAGGCTGCAGCAGCTCCGGGACACGGCCCCGGGCCGCGGGGAGAGCTCCATCCGCGGGCGCCGCGCTGCTCCGCTCCCATCCCCATAACCAGGGGAAATATTTTGACACTTCCCATTGGAATACGCTGGGGGGGCGTTGCCATTAGATAAAAACGGGGTTATTTTGACACTTCGTTGCAATTTGCGGCAGGGAAAAAAAAAACCCACCCAAAAAAACCCGAAGAGTGAGAATAGCAGATGGAGGGCTGGAAATTTCCATTTTTTTAGCCGTAGTAGTTCCAAGGCTCACTCCCCGGTTCACTCGAGGACGAGCTGTTTGCAGCTTTCAGATGGTTCCCTCCGGGCCTGGGGGGCCCAAAGGTGCTCCTGAAGGGCTGGGATGGTTTGGGGCGTGTTATCTCGGCTCTGATCGCACTAATGACAACAGCCCGGTGATCGCCCAGGCTGGCCCGGGGCTGCCTGCCGGGAATTACACCTTTAGGGCGGGATTTACACCCCAAACCACCCGCGGGCGGCCAGGGGGTGCGATGGAACGAATTCCCCAGGGAATCACTATTCCTCCTTCTCCAGGAGACACAACAAAATCCTGATGGTTGCCCAGGGAAATCACTGGAATAAACCTGACCAGAGGAAGGTGGTCAGAGGAATAAACCCATTCCAGAGGAAGCAGGAAGGTGGGGCAGGAGCAGGGAGAGGGTTGGGGAGGGAAGAGCTGGAGCAGGAGCGGCAGGAGGGGTGGATGAGGAGGGATTTTGGGGAGTTAAGCGCTTGCCGGGCTGAGTGTCAGGGTGGTGCTGTTTGTGCCCTTCAGAAAGGCAATGAAGACTCCTTTTCCCTGGTTCTCCCGCAGGAGGGGGCTTGGTTGGACGTGTGCTCGGTAATGGGGAAGCTGTAAAGTGCAGCTGTTCGATGGGAGGAGGGAGAGGGAATGAATTAAAAGCAAACACATCTGCCCCCTTTCCCTACACAGCTCTGGAGTGCTCAAACAACTCCGGGAAGGGAGTGCTGTGCTCTGGGCTCCCGTGGAACAGGAATCTTCACACCCAGGGAGAAACGTCAGGGTAAACTTCTGCGGGAAACCTTTTAGACCCAGCTCTGCTCCTGCTGCCTCAGCCCCTTCTGCCCCAAACCCTGACTGATCTGTGCCTTTCTCCTTGCTGGACTTTCACCCTCCCAGTTCTTCCCAGTCTTAAATCATTTGGGATTTAATTCATGTGATGGCCGCTGCCTCTCTGAGGTCATTAACAAAGGTGTTAATCAGGATGATTGGGTGGCCAGGGTTGGATGGGGCTTGGAGCACCCCGGGATAGTGGAACAAGACGAGCCTTGGTCCCTTCCAACCCAAATGGTTCCAGGACCCTGTGATCCCATGGGGAAGGATGAACTTCCTGTTCTGATTTTTCCTGGGACCTCTTTTATCCCTTTTACCCTCTAATACAGTTCTGTGTCAGCTGCCCACATGTGGGAGCAAATGAAGACACCACTTAGGGAAAGATGAATAAATATTGGGATTTCTGACCCCCCAGGGAGGGGAAACACACGTGTTTGTCTTTCCCTGCTGCCGTCCAGGCTGGGCAGGGGCAGAGGGCAGCTCCTGGGGCAGCAGCACCTCAACACACTCCTCCTTGTGATCCTTAAAGACAGAACAGGGCCCTGCTTTTTTTGGATCAGGGCAAAGCATCCCTGTGGAGGTGCTGGAATGGGAAAGATCCCAAAGCTTGTCCCAAGCCCCAGCAGTGTCTGTGGAGAGACTGACTCCATGGACCACATCCCGTGGCAGCTCTGAGCCGGGAGCATCTGTTGCCATGGTGACTTGGTGGGGAAAGTCATCTGGGGAAAGTGCTGCTGTATTTTTAGCTTTGGGTAATGAAATGTAACAGCTGGAGAGGAAGGTGAGGGGCAGCCAGGGGCCTCAGGGCCCTGGAGCGGGTTTGGGAGCAGGGCTGGCTTTGGGGAGGGTGCTCAGGATGGGCAGCACCTGCAGGAGCCTGGGAATAACCCCTGGGAAGAGAAAGGGATGAGGAGGAGCTGTTCCATGGCGAGATAAAGAGGAGGTCACACTGCTCCCTGTACAGTATGTTCAGCCTATAAATAGCTCACATCTACCTCTGCACAAGTGGTATTTATAGAGTGGGGAGGGGAAAGGGCTCCGGTTGGTGAAGGGAGGGGATTTGGGAAGGATGAGCCAGGCTTGGTCAAGAGTTCAGGTCTGAGAGGAGCAGAAAGCCCCAAATGTGTGTGGGGGGACAGTTCTGCTCCAGGCTGAAGGGCTGGGTGCTGTTAATGCAGTTTGGGGTGGGTGTGCCTGGAGAGGGCCCTCGGCTGGGACTGCTGAGGATATTCCACAGCACAGCCCTGGACACATGTCCTTTATCCCTGGCATTTACCCCTGGCATTTGGATCAGTCTCACATGTAAACTTCTCCAGATTCATGTTTTACTTCCTAAAACCGTCTCCCAGCTCCCTGCAATCAATCTCACTCTTCTGCCTTCAGCTGTCAGAAGTTTGTTTTTTCCCATTAATTGATTTGGGTGTAATATTTACTGCACTGAGCTCTCAGGACCGCACATGAAAGGAGATTTCCCTGCTGCTGCCAGAGTCTGATGGGATTCAGGGATTCATTCCTACTCCAAAGGCTCCTGGAATTATGAGCCAAAGCTTTGAGCAGCCTCCCCACCTTTCCCTCCCAGCAGCCTGGGCTGGCAGGGACACAAAGGGAATTCAGCTTCAGGAAGTCACAGCTGATGGAAACCCGAGCCCAGAGCGTGGAGATGGGAGATGGGGCCCAATATTCCCTGGGATGGATGGGCCCTTCCCTCTCTGCATCCCTGGGCTCCTGGGCTGGATTAAAACTGATCCCATCTCATGGAGATAAACACAGCTGGGGTCAGCAGCAGCCTGGGAAGTGGCCTGGCCCCTGCCCAGGGAATTACCCAGGCGGGAAGCTGCCCATGGAAACGGGAGCAGGATCCTGCCCATGGAAACGGGAAACAGCCCATGGAAACGGGAAACAGCCCATGGAAACGGGAAACAGCCCATGGAAATGGGAGCAGGATCCTGCCCATGGAAACAGGAACAGGATCCTGCCCATGGAAACGGGAACAGGATCCTGCCCATGGAAACGGGAAACAGCCCATGGAAACGGGAAACAGCCCATGGAAATGGGAAACAGCCCATGGAAATGGGAGCAGGATCCTGCCCATGGAAACAGGAACAGGATCCTGCCCATGGAAACGGGAACAGGATCCTGCCCATGGAAACGGGAAACAGCCCATGGAAACGGGAACAGGATCCTGCCCCTGGAAATGGGAACAGGATCCTGCCCCTGGAAATAGGAGAGGGAAACAGCCCATGGAAATGGGAACAGGATCCTGCCCCTGGAAATGGGAGAAGGAAACAGCCCATGGAAATGGGAACAGGATCCTGCCCCTGGAAATGGGAGAGGGAAACAGCCCATGGAAATGGGAACAGGATCCTGCCCATGGAAATGGGAAACAGCCCATGGAAACGGGAGCAGGATCCTGCCCATGGAATTGGGAGCAGTCTGGTGAGGGCAGGGGAGGGGCTGAACCTGAGTGAGGTGGTTTAGAAGCAGATTTTGAATTGTAAAGCTTTAAGTAAAGCTCAGCAAAGACCACCAGAACCATTCCTTCGTGGGCTCTGATGCTTCTGCCTTTCTCCCAGGAACATCCAGAGGTTTCCTGCAGCCCCTGTGCAGGGTCTGGCAGCCCCTGACTCCTGGGGACAGGACAGGGGGTGACTCTGGCAGCCCATGGAAGACTGGGAATATTTTCCTTAAAGCCTGAACTGCTCCAGGCAGGCCAGTTCCTGATGGAGAATGGAGAAGTTTTCATTAGTTTGGGTTTCTTTTCCTAAAAACACCTGCAGAGTTTTCCCTCCCGCTTCTCCAGTGAAATGATTTAAATGAAGGTGAAACTCCTTTGCAGTTGCAGGGGGCCCTGGGGTGTTTCCTACATCCCCATTCCCAGAGGGAGATGATGGAGCATCCCCTGATTCCCTCTCCAAGCACGGGGCAAAGACTGCACCACAAAAACTGAGGAATTGGCACCTTTTTCCCTCCTCGTGTCCAGCCTTTCAAGTGAAACAGGCTCTCAGCTGCTGGAAGGTTAAAATTTCTCTGGCATTTGCAACAGGCAGATCTGGGGAGTTTGGGGCTGGGAGTTGAGAGGTCTGTGAGCAGAGACATTGAGGTGGTGGAATATCCTGACTGGAAGGGACCACAGGGATCATCCAGTGCAGTCCTGACCCTGCACAGACACCCCAACAATCCCACCCTGGGCATCTCTGGGAGCTCCTGGAGCTGTGGCAGCCTCAGGCTGTGCCCATTCCCTGGGGAGCCTGGGCAGTGCCCAGCACCCTCTGGGGGAAGAACCTTTCCCAAAATCCAACCTGAGCCTGCCCTTCCCTCAGCCCTGTCCCTGTCACCCAGAGCAGAGATCAGAGCTGCCCCTCAGTGGCTGCTGTCACACAAGTGGGGAGGGGCTGCCATGGGCTGGAGCAGTTAAAAAGTTAAAAAAAAAACAAACCAAAGTCAGATATCAGGAGCTGAGCCAGGCTGAGGACAATTGATGGAAGTGATTCTTTGTGTTCCGTCAGTATTTTTATTGATCTGAGGCTGTTTAGTGCTGTAAAAACATTGTAAATTAGAGAAGAGCTGTGAGAAGGATCTAGAGACAGAAATCACCAAGGGTGACAGCAACAGGCTGAGGGGAAACAGCCTCAAGTTGTGGCAGCAGAGGTTCAGGTTGGATATTGGGGATTATTTCTTCACTGAAAGGGCGGCACAGGGTGGAGTCCCTGGAGGGGTTAATGCCCTGGGGATGTGGCAGCTGGGACATGGTCAGTGGTGGCCTTGGCAGTGCTGGGTTAAGTTCCTGGACTCAGTCTTAGAGGGCTTTTCCAGCCTTCCCAAACGTTCTGTGTCTCTGACCCTGGGATATCCCGCGTGCACAGCAATTGCACGGAGGTTTCTGGGTGTGCATTAACATGTCCTGAACATCCTGCCCCAGGATGATCAAATATTCACAATTCACATTGGAAAAGGCAACAGCTCTGCTCCTGTGCTCAGCACCCACAGAGTCTTCCACCATAACAGCCCCTCTGGCAACATTTTGGGGCATCTCCATTGAAGACTGTGGCGACGGGGAGTTATAAATCAAGTCCTTTATTGCACGGCGAAATCGGTGCCATGAAGGCAGAGTTGTTGCAGTCCAGGCCAGTGAGCAGAAAGCCTCTAGCATAAAGTCTCTAAGTGCCAAGCAGAAGCAGCAGCCACAGCAGCAGCAGAGGCCTCAGTAGTCTGTGTCCCGTGAGCTCTTATCAGTTGCAACCACAGTGGCATCGGTGTTTTTGTGAGTCCTGTGTGTGTGTTGTCAGAGCAGTGCATTTTTATTTTATTTTTAGCCAATTATATACTTACATGAATTTTCTTACCATAGTGTTGGACTGATCCTAAGCCAAAATTGATGTGCCAAGGCAAACGCAAATTCTTACACAAATTCGCCGTGTACAGCTCTATCTGTTCTATCCAGCAGGGTCACATTATTTGTGTTATGACTAGACTTTAACTAACTTTGCAAAAGTCAATGTTACTTGAACTTTAAACTAGGCCTTTGGGCTTCTCTTACTAGCTAATACAGGCACTTAAAATCCTCCATTGATTTAAAACTAAACTCGCATTTCTACCCCACGTCTGCGTGGAATTATGTATTTTAGATTTTCTGAAGGTTCTAATTCAATCCTCACATTTCTGGGCACTCCTGGGCCTGTGTGGATTTGGCCCAGAGGGATTCATGCTCCAACACTCCTCCTTTGTGCCTTCCCTCCACAGAGATCCGTGAGGCTTTCCGGGTGCTGGACCGGGACGGGAATGGCTTCATCTCCAAGCAGGAGCTGGGCATGGCCATGCGCTCCCTGGGCTACATGCCCAGCGAGGTGGAGCTGGCCATCATCATGCAGCGCCTGGACATGGATGGTGAGTCCTCACGGGGCTCTGCTCTCTCCTGGGGGATCCACGGGGGCTTTCCCGGGGCTTGGAGCCCCTTGGGTCTGGATCCAGCAATTCCTGGTCGCCGAGGGAGGGGGGAGAGGGAGCTGGGGAGCTTTGCTGTCCCCACACAAAAGGAAAGGGCAAGGTGAACCTGCTGTGGGTAATCCTGGGGATCGGGCAATCCATGGAAGGGGGATGGATCATCCCTTGTGGGATACAGGGGAGCTCTCACAAAGCTCACAAATCCCAACAATCCCACCCTGGGCATCCCTGGGAGCTCCTGGAGCTGTGGCAGCCTCAGGCTGTGCCCATTCCCTGGGGAGCCTGGGCAGTGCCAGCACCCTCTGGGGAAGAACCTTTCCCTGAGATCCAGCCTGACCCTCCCTGGCCCAGCTCCAGCCGTTCCCTGGGCCCTGTCCCTGTCACAGAGCAGAAACGGGAGCTGTCCCTCAGGAGGAGAGAGTGTCCCCTCACACCAGTGGAGAGGGGCTGTCCCAGCCTGGAGGGGGACGTTCCACAGGTGAAAAACCAAAGCCAGAAGTCAGAAGCTGAGCCAGGCTGAAGGTGATGGAAGCAATTCCTTTCATGCCATCACCATCATGGAATATCCTGAGCTGGAAGGGACACCCAGGACCATCCAGTCCAGCTCCTGGACCGGCCCAGACACCCCTAAAATCCCACCCTGCACAGATAATCTTTGCCAGGCTCTCTGAACCTTTCCCCCTGCATTCCTGGGCAGCCCCTGGCCGGTGACAGTTCCTGGGAGAGGAGCAGGATTCCCACCCAGCCGAGTTGCCCAGTCCCGCTGCTCCCGCAGGCCGAGCTGCTGTGCTGGGAGCTGCTCTAATGAGGTGTTGATTGCTCTGCAAGGAGAAGTTTGGAGGGGTGGAATCATTCCGAGCCAAGTCCTGCCGGGAGAGCTCATCAAACAATTACTGAGGGAATAAAAGCAACAGAACCCCCGTTAGTGGGGAGAAGGAAATGCAGGATCAGGATGCTGGAGCCAGGGAGGAATTTCAGCTGCTGCAGAGCTCACTCAGAGCTGAGCACGACCAGCAATTCCCTTAAAATGTCCTTGGCAAGGCGGGAGGGGAGACCTTCCTGCTGCCAGGAGCGTGCAGGGAAGCTGGGGTGCAGATACGGCCTTTTCCCGGGGTCGTGGCAGGGTGGAAACACCGAAATCCTGCCAGAGCAGGGCCTGGGGCTGGAGGGATCCAGGAGAGACAGGGAGATGCCGGAATCCTTGGGGAGACTGGAGAGCAGAGCCCGGGGAGATGGGGCAGTGAAAGTCTCCAGCCCGTGGGGCGTTCCCGATGTCCCTGGGAATTGGACAATTGTCACCAGGGCAAGGCGGGGCTGTCACCCTGCCGAGGAACTGTCACCCTGCCCAGCGTGTCCAGCAGGGAAAGGGCTGCAAAACCTGGCAGGGAGAGGAGATCCCTTGTGGGAATGATCTCATTCCATAAAGAAAAGGGGAAAAAAGGAATCCATCACCTTTAAAAGTGTTTTGTCCAAAAATTGTTGTTTGCCCCTTGCCCTGCTGTGCTGGCCTTTCCTGGCAGAGAGGGACTTGGGCTCAGGTTTGGCAAAGCCAGGCTTAGTGTGCTGCCAGCTCCTGGGGTCTTTTCCCGAAATTCTGAGCTTTTTTGGAAAAAGAGTGCTGGGACTTGGCTCCCAGTTCTGATTCATCTCCAGTCCTTCCCTGACTCTGGCGGACTTTGGCCCTGCTCTGTGCAGACTGCTGGTGTGGAGGGACCCGGGGTGGGGAGTGGAGTTAAACCTGGAATGATGGAAGTGGTAAATTCCTGCTGAGGCTTTCCAGGGAGCTCTGTGTGCTTTCTGCAGGGATGGCAGCTGAGCCTCCTGTCCCACATCCCACCAGCTCCAAACTGGTTGTACTGGTGCAGGGCTGGAGCAGGGGTTTGGGGGCTGGAGGGAGCCTGTGCCAGGGGAAGGTCTGGTGGGCCACAGCGTTTTAAAAAGTCAGGGAATGGGAAATTCCTGAGGCACTGAGCAAAGAGGGGAATGTTCTGTGAATGATTTACCTTGCCTGCAAATTGAATTAGTGCTGTACAGCTTGAATTGATATTATTATGGCTACTTTCTCTCCAATGGATTCTGCACCTTTTCCTGGGATTTGAACTATGGAGTGAGAACCAGCAACAGCTCCTGCTTCCTCTCCCACTGGGAAAGGGCATCACTGAGGAGCAGGGCAGGAGCGTTGGCTGTGCCCAGTGCTCCCAGGAACAGCCTAACCACCTTCCCACAGATTCCTGGGGAGNCCTCTCCATCGTCTGGTGGGGCTGCGGGCGGGGGCCGGGAGGGAGGGAGGGAGGGATGGAC
Organism: Cyanoderma ruficeps; assembly: GCA_008694505.1. Lineage (NCBI taxonomy): Eukaryota > Metazoa > Chordata > Aves > Passeriformes > Timaliidae > Cyanoderma > Cyanoderma ruficeps. Next base: position 1,754,080 of record VZDJ01000154.1, on the reverse strand, counting down.
AAGGGATGGGTGGATGGATGGATGGATGGATGGATGGATGGATGGATGGATGGTCGGTCACACTCATGGAAGAGTCTCCAGGGGGGAGGTGAAATCCTCTGCACATCCCTGGCCCATGCCATGAGTTATGATGTGCTGGCAGGTGGAGCAGCCAGACATCCATTCCTTCCTTCCCATCAAAACTGCTGCCAGGGCCTGAAAATGAGGTAAGAAAATTGGCAAGGCTTGGGATTTAACCTGAGCCAGCCTGAGCAGCCCCAACATCCCGTTTTCATCAGCAAACTCCAGTGTGGCTGAGGGGCTGCCTCTGCCAGGGCCGACTGCACTGAGGGCTGGCAAAAGCAGCAGCTGGGCTGGGCTGGGCTGGGCTGGTGTCCCTGTCCTCTGTAGGGATGGGATGGAGGGAGCAGGATTGCCAGGTGGGGTGGGGGTCTCAGAGGAGCAGCTGCACTGTGCCAGGGCTGGGCATAAAGGGACCTGACAGCAGCAGGTCACACACGGGTGTCACCTGCCACCGAGCCAGGGAGGGACACAGGGAATGGCACTGGGAGGGACACAGGGAATGGCACAGGGAGGGACACAGGGAATGGCACAGGGCCACCGTGTGCCGCTGCTCAGTGACACTCTCAGAGCTCCCATCAGAGCAGGAAGGAAGGGATGCTCCAGAATTCATTCCTAATCCATGGCTTCTGGGGTTAGGGAGAGAACACTGCTGGAACCTGAGCAGCAACAGCCCTGGCACAGCTGCATCTGGGCCAGGAGCCCTGCACAGGTGTCACCTCTGATGCCTCCATGGCTGCTGAGGGCTGCCAGCACCTCCCTGCACAGGACATGTCACCAGCCCTCCTGCACAGGGGACAGGCCAGCACAGGACATGTCACCAGCCCTCCTGCACAGGGGACAGGCCAGCACAGGACATGTCACCAGCCCTCCTGCACAGGGGACAGGCCAGCACAGGACATGTCACCAGCCCTCCTGCAGAGGGTACAGGACATGTCACCAGCCTGGCACTGCCAGGGTGCCCAGGAGTGCGGGGAGTGGCTCTGCCCTCCCCCCCCTGCATGCCCTGATTTCCTGGGAATGTCCCATTGCCAGCACCCTTCCCTGGGGGCAGGAGCACAGCAGGGCTGGGGATCCCCTGGATCCCTACAAATCCCTTCTCCAGCTGTTCTTCCAAAGCTTTGCTGAGAGCTTGGACAGTGCTGCCAGGCCTGGGATGGAGCTGTTGGGGTGTCTGTGCAGGAGTTGGATTCCTTTATCCCTGTGTGATAAACTTCTCCCAAATCCAGGTATTCCATAATTCTGGGATTCTGCCAGGGGTGCTTCACTCAGGTGAAGAAATGCAGCTGCCACAGGGAAAATTGTACAATTGGCATAAAACTCCCTCAGTGATGGAGAAAAACGAGAATCTCCGTGGAGTATTTCAAGGTCTCCAGAGAAATCCTAATAAATCCTCAGGACCCTCTTTGTGTGAACTCCAGGAGATGCTGTGGCACTGCTGGGATGGGAAGTGCCAGGACAGGACAGAAAGAAAAGGAATTTTCTGGGCAAAAATGTTTCTCTTTAGGAAGGGAGGTGAGGGCTGGGGGTTCTGAGATTCCCATTATCCCAAAGCTTTGGGTGGAACTGTTCCCACAGAGGTTGTTGGTGGAGCTGGGCACCCCCCTAGGGGCTGTGCTTCATAGGGAGCCAATATTTTGGTCTGGAAATATTCCCAGAGGCCAAATCTGACCCTTTTTCCCATGGATTTCCCTAATTTTCAGCCATAATTCTGCATTTCATGGACACAAACTGTGAGAGGGCCCCGTGCTTCTCTCTGCAATCTGGGGAATGGCCTGGAATGTTCTGCCAGCACAGGGAAAGGGAAATATTTCATACATTTCTGTGCTGGACAAAGCAATTATTTGTAAATTCTTCCAGTTGGCAGCAATGCTGATAAAAACGCTGGGAAATGGCACATGGAATGTGTGGCCTTATCTGGGATTCCTCCTCTTTAAGCCGGACTTGCCATAAAAGAGATGAATGTGTGACTTAAGTGTCACAAATTGTTTCGTTGGGATTTTTATCTGAGGAATAGAATGAGCACTTGGTGCACTAATTAGAGGAGCAGCTGGAAAAATAACTCCAGGCTACCACAAGAGGGGGGAAAATCCAGCCCTGAATGTCAGATTATTGGCTGGGATGAGAACAGGGAGTATTTTGATGAAGCAAAAGTTGAGCTGGTTTCACCAGGGGCCTGCCTGGCACCTCTGGGACATTGTGGGACGGTGGCATCCTTGGGGGCAATGCAAAATGGGGGAATCACAGCTTAAAAATCTGGAAGAGTCACGGGACCACTGAGGTTGGAAAAGCTCTCTAGTGCCATTGAGCCCAGTGCCAAGGCCACCACTGCCCCATGTCCCCAAGTGCCACATCCACAGGGCTGTCAAACCCCTCCAGGGATGGGGACTCCACCACTGCCCTGGGAAGGGTCAGTGCCTGACCTGGGAGAAATTTTCCCAATATCCAACCTGGACTTTCCCAGGTTGTTTCCAGAACAAGCTGAGGCTGCTCTGGATGTTCAAACCCCGGCAGAAGCGGCACCTGGTGCCGTGGTTTGGTGGCCAAGGTTGGACCTGATGACCTTGCAGGTCTTTCCAACCTCAGTGATTCCAGGGCTCTTCCAGAACTTCAAACTGAGATTCCCCCCCCCGTTTTTCATTGCTCCCGAGGGTGTCACCTCTCCAGTTTTTCCACTACAGGTGACACATCCCAGAATGTCCCAGATTCCCTCTGGAAAGGGAAGGAGTGCCAGTGCCAGCCCGTGTGGTGTCACTGTGTCCCTCCCAGCCACCCCTGTCCTGCTGTCCTTCCCGAGGGACATTGCTCTGGTCTGCCTGCCCTGGCTCCTGGGGAGGGGAGGGACACCAGAGCTGGGGACAGGGATGGGAACGGTCAAAGGACATGGGCTGGGACACCTGGAGACAGAGCAACCCTCTCCTTCAAAGATGAAGTGTTCAGCTTTCCCCTGGGGCAGGCAGACGGCAAATTCCCTGTCCTTAGGCATGGAGAAATCCCAGGGTCATTGAGGCTGGACAAATCCCAGGATCGTGAAGGTTGGAAAAGGCTTCCAGGATCATCCTGTCCAACCTTTGATCAATGAAATGTTGGCCTCTGTCCACGAGCTCAGCCTGAGCTGCCCTGGTGGGACAATGGTGACATTCCCAAGCTGGAAACATTTTCTCTCCTTCTTTTGTCTCTCCCACTTTTCTTCTTTGGGTTTTTCTGAGGTTTTTTATGGCTGTGGATGTTCCTTGTGTTTCAGCATGAAAAGAGCTGGATAAAATATTTCATTTTATATCTCAATATAAAATGTGTTTCAGTATAAAACAGCCCAGGCTGCTGGAGGGGGACCAGGAACCATTTCTGGGTTATAATCAGAATTCATAGGGGTCAGAGAATCCCACAATCCCAGGTCTGGATTGGAAATAATCTTAAAAATCATCTCACTCCATCCCTTGCCATGCCAAGGACCTTCCAGTATCCCAGGTTGCTCCAAGCCCCATCCAGCCTGGCCTTGGACACTGCCAGGGATGGGGCAGATGGGTTATGATGGATTTTGGGGTTGTCCTTTGATCTCAAAGCGATTTTTCAGTGTGAGAAATGATCCAGCCACATTCCAGCCTGGCTGTCCTTTAAAATGTGTTGCTGAGCTGGGAATTTTGGGCAGCGGGATGGATTTGATGAGACTTGTCTGGATTTATTTGGGCCACTCTCCCCATGTCTGCTCTCATTTGGACAATGAGGATTATCACATTTTATCCCATTCTGTGTTCTCACTGCAGAAATGAGGAGTAATTACAGCTGCTGCTGCAGCCTGACAGATCTGCAGCTCAGGAGCAGCAAGAGGTTCATCAAATTACACCGAATTACATCAAATTATACCAAATAATATCCAACCCTGCCTTGTTGAAGTGCAGCCCTGCTGAAGGGACAGCACAGAAGGAAGCCCTGAGCTGCAGTCCCCCCTCTGGAGCCTGCTGTGGGCTGGGGTGCACCTCGTGCCCTGAGCCTTGCATCCTTGCTGAATGTGATTTCTTCCTGAAATGCAGCACCCGGGATCATTTTGGCTTCCCAGGGTGTGTGTGCCCCAGGGAGCCCCCAGAGCCCTGGGGCTGCCCAGGGGGTGTGAGCTGCACCCCGAGCTCTGCCCTTCCCAGGGCAGGGAGCACAGCTGATGGCAGTGCTGGGGAGCCTGGGGGTGATCCTGCTGCTCCTCATCCATGGGACAGAGGTCAGGGTCAGGCTTGGGGTCAGGTTAGGGTTTGGGTTAGGGTCAGGGTCAGGGTCAGGGTTAGGTTAGGCTTGGGGTCAGGGTTAGGTTAGGCTTGGGGTCAGGTTTGGGTTAGGGTCAGGTTAGGGTTAGATTTAGGGTTGACCATAGTCTCTGCTCACAGCTGGGGAAGGAGCAATGTCTGCACAGACCTGTAGAATGGCTTTGGCTTCCCAGGGAGGGGATTTCAAAGAGGCCTGGGGGCTGTGGGGTCTTGGGTGGCCAGGCTGGTGGCACATTCTCTCTCAGCAGTCCCTGCTGGTCCCACCCCTGGTGACATCTGTTGTCATGGCTGATCCCTGGGCAACCCGCAGCTCCCTGGGGCCAGTGAGGAGCAGGTGTGTGATGGGGATTGAGTTCTTTCTGCAGTCTCTGTTTTCCTTGGAGTTTTCCCCCTAGTTGGAGTGCCTGTGCTGGGGCAGGGACAGGTCCCAGCAGGTTCCCTGTCCTCCTCAGTCCCCGTCTCCTGGGCAGACACTGGAGTTCACAGGTTTATTTTGAATGGGAAGCAAACCAGCCCTGTGGAGCTGCTCCCTCCCCTGCAGGACAAGCCAAGGTGTGCCAGAGTGTGGAACTCTCCAGCTCCTCTGCTCAGGGTGGGATGGACAAACCCCCCCCTGCTCCATCCTCCTGGGCTGTGCTGGAGCCTTGCAGCCCCCATGGAAATCCCCTCCTCCAGGGATGTGTCTGTGCAATCCATGGATCTTTTCTGTGTGGTTGTCATGGAACCAGAGCAGCCAGGTCCACACAACTGCTCTGAAAACTGCAGGAGCTGAGGGGCTTAAGGGACTGAGGGGCTCCAGTGGAGATGTTTGATCCTTTCCTCAGATCCAGGGAAGCTTTTCATGGAATTCCAGAATGGTTTGGGTGGGAAGGGACCCTAGAACTCCTCTCATTCTATGGGCAGAGACACTTCCCACTGTCCCAGGCTGCTCCAAGCCCCAGTGTCCAGCCTGGCCTTGGGCACTGCCAGGGATCCAGGGGCAGCCACAGCTGCTCTGGGCACCCTGTGCCAGGGCCTGCCCACCCTGCCAGGGAACAATTCCTTCCCAATATCCCATCCATCCCTGTCCTCTGACAGTGGGAAGCCATTCCCTGTGTCCTGTCCCTCCATCCCTTGTCCCCAGTCCCTCTCCAGCTCTCCTGGAGCCCCTTCAGGCCCTGGCAGGGGCTCTGAGCTCTCCCTGGAGCTTCTCCTCTCCAGGTGGGCACCCCCAGCTCCCCCAGCCTGGCTCCAGCCCTGGGAGCAGCTCCGTGGTCTCCTCTGGATTCATCCCTACAGATCGAGGTCCTTCCTGTGCTGGGGGGTGAGGGCAGTTGTTTCTCTCCCCCCAGAAGTCACTGGAGCCATTTATAATTAAAACTGTTTTCCAAGGCCAAGGTTTTGTGCCAGACTTTCCCTGTTCCCGTTGTAGTTCTGGACTGAGGCTGTAATTAGGGAGAAATTCTCTGCCTCGTGCTGGGCAGGGAGTCAGGCTGCTGGGGAGGCTCTGACCTCGGAGCCTTTGAAACCGAAAGCCTTGTCTGGGAAATCTCCTGTGGCTGGAGCTGTTCCCCGGGATGAGGCTCATCCTGTGCCCGGCCCGGGTGAGCGGGGCACGGCAATGACACAGCCCGGGCCGGCCGGGCACTGCCGGAGCTGCTGGAGAATAAAAATAAACAGCGCTTGTGTGCTCCGGGCCCCGAGCTGCAAACCCGGCTCATTAACTTTAAATATCTCACCTCGGCGCTCGCTGGAGGTCACGCTCGGCAGGAGCAGCGCTGCGGATGCTGATCAGGCTCGCACCGCTCATCCCCGTCCTCATCCCGGCTCCGGGGGCGCCGAGCTCGGGGCCGCGCGGGGAACCGCCGAGAGCCTCATTATCCTGAGAATGGCCGGGGAAAAGGCTCGTTTAGGGATCAATCAGGGCGCATTATCCGGCCTGTCTGATGCACAAGGCTCTGAAAACCCGGCTGGGTCCGTTCTGCACGGGGGTAGAGGTGATGCAATCCAGGAATGTTTCCCCCCCTCTCATTTTCCTTTTCCGCCCTCTCGTTTTCATTTTCCCCTTCTCATTTCCGGGAATGCTTTCCCCCTCTCTTTTCCCTTTTCCTCCCTCTCATTTCCCTTTTCTCTCCTCTCATTTCCAAGAACATTTTCCTCCTCTCATTTCCCTTTACCCCTTCTCATTTCCCTTTTCCTCCCTCATTTCCCCTTTCCCTCCTCTCATTTCCCTTTACCCCTTCTCATTTCCCTTTTCCTCCCTCATTTCTCTTTTCCCTCCTCTCATTTCCCTTTTCCTCCCCTCTCATTTTCCTTTCCCCTCCCCTCATTTTCCTTTCCCCCCTCCCATTTCCAGGCATGTTTTCCCCTTCCACTTCCCCTCTCCAGCTCTGCCTTTCTCCAGCCTAATGAAGATTTAATTCCACCCTCCAAGGGAGCGGCTCCAACAGGAGAGTTTTGGAGACACAGGGGTTTCTCCTGAGGACTGCGGGCGGGGCTGTCCCATGGGAATGTGGGCGGGATGGGGTCACCCCTCTCCTCCGAGCATTCCCGTGTTCCCGCAAAGCACGGGAGCTCGGGCAGGAGTTCCTAGGAGCTGCTGCTGCCTGGGATGAGGGGATTTGGAGCCCTGCTCTCCCGGCCCAGCATTTCCAACCTGGGCAGATTTGTGAGGGTGGATCCTGTGGGATCAGGACCAGGGGAAGGCGGGATGGGGCTCAGGGGGTGGTTTGGGGGCCGTTTGGGGTTGCTGCTGCTCTGACAAGGTGACTGCACAGCTCTGGCTCTGTGGTTCTGCTGCGCATCCCCCAGCAGATCCAACTTTCCCTGCTCCCCGTAGGGAAGGGCTGAGGGAAGATGAAATCCTTTGTCTGGAGCTCAAAGCTTAGGGACAGGGTGGGAATTCTCTGTGCTCAGCTCTTACAAACCAGTGCAGGGCCAGCAGGAGCAGCTGGTGGCACCTGGAACCTCTCGGTCCTGGGGATGTGGGATCAGAACCTGGAGAACTGGTGTTGAAGGGGAGTAGTTTAGGAGAGTAAATCCCCTCTCCAAAGGGCTGGAGGCTCTTTCATCTCCCCTGGGATGGTCTCCAATCCAAAGTCTCCTCCCTGGAGGGCAATGGTGCTTTTCCAGTCCCCTCCAGATGTTCAGTCATTAATGATTTTCTTTTTTCTATGTCCCTTCTCCTCTGCACTGACAGGAGGGGACAGCCGGGGGGCTCGGGCTCTGCTCCCAGGGAACAGGGACAGGAGGAGAGGGAACGGCCTCAGGCTGGGCCAGGGGAGGCTCAGGGTGGAGATGGGGACATTCCTTCACTGGGGGTGGTCAGGAAGTGGAAGTGTTCAAAAGCTGTGTGGGTGTGGCTCCTGGGGACAGGGGTCACTGGTGGCCTTGGCAGTGCTGGGGGAAGGCTGGGCTCGATGATCCTGGAGGTCAGTTCCCAGCTCGATGAATCCATGGTTCTGTGATCCCACAGGTTTGTTTAGGAGGCCCAATGAACATTTTGCAGAAGTGCAGACACCCCTTCCTTGAGTCAGTCAGGTGCAAAGCAAATCTCTCTGGGCTGCAAGGTCTGGGAAAACTCTTGGATCCCCAGCTCCACGCTGCTCTTTGCTGCTGCTCCATCACCTTTGGTGCCCTTGGAATCAAAGAGCCACAGAACGGTTTGGGGTGGAAGGGACATTAAAGATGATCCAGCTCCAACCCTGCCATCCCCACACTTGGCATAAGTCCCAGGATGTGCCATGGGATCCCAGGATTCCCTGCTGGAGCTCTGGGGGCAGCCAAACTGAGCTCACCCATGGCAAATGTTAATGCTGGGGCTCCTCAAGCTGGAATTATCCCCAAGGTCTCTGCACCACACAAACGAGCAGTGAGGGGGAGTTTGGCAAGTCTCTGCTGGTCACACGGGGGCTGTGGCACTGGAGAGGTTCCCAAAGAACCTAGAGATGTTGCTTGGTGCCTTCAGCATCCTCTTCCCATGATGGGACAACGAGCCAGGCTCCCACCACTGCCATTCCTTCTTATTGTCACAATTCCCTGGTTTCTGCCAGGACTGAGAGTCCTGCAGGGAACAAACCTCTGTGGGTACCTGGAAGCTCTTCTCACCCAGCCGAGGGTCTGGGGATGATGAGCTGATGTGATTTGGCTCTGCCGGGGTGGCCGGAGAGGTTCTGAGTCACTGCTTGAGTCATGAGGCTCAGCCACAGCATCGGTGACTCGGTGACATTAACGCCGGGATTAACACGGAGCTGTACGGGGGAGGAGAGTGTGAGGGCACCCCGGGAGGGGGGCGGGGAGTGCTTTAGGTGCGTCTAAACCAGTGCTTAAGCTCAGCTCTGGGGTCCTGCTAAGATCACCCACACAGGCAGTGACCCATCCCTTGGCTGATGGGCGGGGCTCAGGGATGGGCTGGAATCCTGCCCGGAACCCCTCTGTCCTCACCCCCTTTGCCACCTGCCAGGCTGCCCTGGCCCAGCAGCCCCTCACCACCAATCCCAGGGATTCCCTGGCCCAGCAGCCCCTCACCACCATTCCCAAGGGTTCCCTGGCCCAGCAGCCCCTCACCACCATTCCCAAGGGTTCCCTGGCCCAGCAGCCCCTCACCACCATTCCCAAGGGTTCCCTGGCCCAGCAGCCCCTCACCACCATTCCCAAGGGTTCCCTGGCCCAGCAGCCCCTCACCACCATTCCCAAGGGTTCCCTGGCCCAGCAGCCCCTCACCACCATTCCCAAGGGTTCCCTGGCCCAGCAGCCCCTCACCACCATTCCCAAGGGTTCCCTGGCCCAGCAGCCCCTCACCACCATTCCCAAGGGTTCCCTGGCCCAGCAGCCCCTCACCACCATTCCCAAGGGTTCCCTGGCCCAGCAGCCCCTCACCACCATTCCCAAGGGTTCCCTGGCCCAGCAGCCCCTCACCACCATTCCCAAGGGTTCCCTGGCCCAGCAGCCCCTCACCACCATTCCCAAGGGTTCCCTGGCCCAGCAGCCCCTCACCACCATTCCCAAGGGTTCCCTGGCCCAGCAGCCCCTCACCACCATTCCCAAGGGTTCCCTGGCCCAGCAGCCCCTCACCACCATTCCCAAGGGTTCCCTGGCCCAGCAGCCCCTCACCACCATTCCCAAGGGTTCCCTGGCCCAGCAGCCCCTCACCACCATTCCCAGGGATTCCCTGGCCCAGCAGCCCCTCACCACCATTCCCAGGGATTCCCTGGCCCAGCCTCTAACCACCATTCCCAAGGGTTCCCTGTCCCAGCAGATCCCACCCCACCGTGCCTCAGTTTCCCAATAAGCTCTGGGAATGTGTGAGTGCCTTGGAATCATGGAATCATTAAGCTGGAAAATCCTCAGGTGCAGCCATTAACCCATTGCTGCCCAGTCCCCATGGAGCCATTGCCCTTCCTCAGTCAGGGAGCTCCAACCTGGATTTATGAATCTGCATTTGTGCCTGGGAGCAGGGAGAGGAGGGCGCTGTCAGGGGCAGGGAGCACATCCCGCTCCATGGGCTGGAGCTGTTCCTGCCTGTGCCCCTCTGGCCTTCCCAGGGTTCTCTTCCTGTGGGATGGGCTCTGCTCTGTCCTCAGTGGGAGCCCGGACAGAGGAGGGGAGGGTGTGACCTCCTCTGGTCACAGGGGGGACTGGGGCTCCTGTGTGCCCTGCTGGGATCAGGGATTGCGGGATGGCTCCGGGAGAGGAGCAAGCAAGGTGGGGGAGAACAGACAGCACATGAGCTCCCGCACGGCCTTTTCCTCGTTTCTCCCCATCCTAAAACCAACTCTGAGTTAATTTGTTGATAATCTACACACGGCTCAGAATCCCAAGGACCCTGGAGAGAGCAGTACGTCTGCAGCACAGGGATGGGATGGTTGGATTTGATCCCAGGGCTCCATCCCGAGCAGATGCTCGGTGAGTGCATCCCCCAGCAGCTCCCAGCGCTGCGTGGGGAGGAGCAGCAGAGTGAGGAAGGCGGTTCGTGCCAAACCCAAACTCCACACCGTGCTCCCAGGATGGGATGTGAGAACTGGGCTTTGGCGATGCCCTGGCTGTGCAGAGCAGCCTCGTGCAGGCTTTGCTGTTGGTTTTTATGACATTTCTCTCGTGGCTGTCAAAAGGAATTTTCAGACAAAGCCGTGATTTCTCGCTGTTGATGAAATGATGCTGCAGTCTCCTGAGGTGCCGATGGCAGGGAAGGTTTGTTTTCTGCAGCTTCACATGAATGTTAAAGGGACGTTTCTACCAGGCAAAAGTGGGGTCTAGTTGCCTCGCTAGTTAAGAGTTTTAATTGAAAAAGCAGTCAATAAGGAGATGATGCATTTTTCAATGGCATCTTTCTTCGGAGGTTGTGGAGAATGCTCTCATTAAGTGGATAATTAAAGCCTGTGAAGTTAGTGATGATCCCTGGCAGAGGCACAGGGAAGTCACGAGCAAGGGGCTGCCCGAAGTCTTGTACAAAGTCAGAGCCCAGCGGTGCCGGCACCTTTTCTCAGCAATCACGTGTGGCACCGAGTCCTGCCTGTCCTCTCGGGGTGGAGTGACATTGGAGAGAAGCCGAACTGAGTAACTCCGTGCTCGGGGTCACACAGTCACGGGCCAAATGTATGCGGGGGCAGGTACCAGCATCTCCTTAAAATGCAAATTGTTTTCTTGCTAATCTGGCTAATTTAAAGAAATTAGCATCCCAAAGCATCCCGATTTGCATCCCAGCGCGTGGATTCGCTGCTGTGTGTGCCATCGATCTGTGCCGCGGTGTAAATCACCCGGAGCCGCTGTCACCTTGCGTTACCTTCGCGAGCGATCCAGCGGGCGGGAGGGATCCAACCCCGGGACGCTGCCCCGGGGGCGGCAGGGGGAACGCGTCTTCCACAGCCCACAAACGTTAAACAATGGCTCTCCAAGGGTGCGGGTGCTCACCCCTTACCTCAGTAAACTGTCCCAGAAATGATCTCGGTCCTGCAGAGCCCCGGAGCTGGGAACGGCTTTAGCAGCGGGACGGGGTCCTGGGGACAGGATCTCTGCAGGATTCCCTTTCAGAGCCTCACCCCAGGATATTTCCTCCCAGAAATCCCAAATCTCCTGGTGCCCGGAGATCGCAATTCGGCCCAGGGAGTGCTCGGGGTGGGCTGATTTTGTGCTCGGGCTGTGCTGATTCTGTTTTAGGGCTGTGCAGATTTTGTGTTTGAGCTGTGCAGATTTTGTGTTCGGGCTATGCAGATTTTGTGCTCGGGCTCTGCAGATTTTGTGCTCGGGCTGTGCTGATTTTGTGCTCGGGCTGTGCTGATTTTGTGCTCAGGCTCTGCAGATTTTGTGCTCGGGCTGTGCTGATTTTGTGCTCGGGCTGTGCTGATTTTCCCTCGGCGTTTCCCTCGGTGCGGAGATGAGGACACGGGAGATGGCGATCGGCCACACACCTGCTCGGATCGTGGGTGCGATAAGCAGCACAGATGTGATAAGAAGCACAGATGCGATAAGAAGCACAGATGTGGTAAGAAGCACAGATAGCGGCCCGTGGCACGGCAGGCACTCTGCCGCGGGCACCGCGGGTGTTTGAGTTGCGGCCCTGGCATTGATCTGCTGGAGTCCCGTGCTCTGAGACCCTTCTCACACCTGGTAATTAACAGCAGCAGCTCAGGGAGGGCTGGATGCGGTCACTCCCAGCTCAGCGGGAGTAAAACACAACCCCAAGGCCCGCAGGTGCTGACTGTGATCCCACGCTGGAAGCAGGTCTGATTTATCCACCCCATCAGTTCAGTAACACAGAGCAGGAGATGTCCGTGGCCTGATCAATGAAGGAGATTTTCCACAAGATTAGGTTAAGCATTCTCAGGAGATCTAGGCTTTGAACTGCTCAGACAGACAGGGATTTTTAAGATCCTTCAGCAGGCACGAATATCCTTTTTTTTTTTTTTTTTTTTGTGGAGGGAAAAGTGACATTTGATGGAAAACTCTCTCCAAACAGCCCCGTGCCTCGTTCAGAGCAGGAACCACACTCAGCACTGCACCAGTTCGGCTCATTAATGGCAGGAGCTGTGACCTGTCCCTGCTGGTGGCACTGAGGCTGTGCCTGCATTGCCTGCTCTGCATGCCGGGCACACACGGATGCTGCTGGGAAGCTGGGCTGATGGAAACTGCCTCTGGGTCTGCCATGGCCTGGGCCTGTTCTGCCTGTGGGTCTGCCATAGCCTGGCCCTGCTGTGCCTGTGGGTCTGCCATGCCTTGGCCCTGCTGTGCCTGTGGGTCTGCCATGGCCTGGCCCTGCTGTGCCTGTGGGTCTGCCATGGCCTGGCCCTGCTGTGCCTGTGGGTCTGCCATGGCCTGGCCCTCCTGTGCCTGTGGGTCTGCCATGGCCTGGCCCTCCTGTGCCTGTGGGTCTGCCATGGCCTGGCCCTGCCGTGCCTGTGGGTCTGCCATGGCCTGGGCCTGCCGTGCCTGTGGGTCTGCCATGGCCTGGCCCTGCTGTGCCTGTGGGTCTGCCATGGCCTGGCCCTGCCGTGCCTGTGGGTCTGCCATGGCCTGGCCCTGCTGTGCCTGCTCTCCCTCCCTCTGGAGTCTGGGGCTGTCCCTGTAAAACTTGTGCAGAAGCTGAAGGGAGAGCCCTGGCCATGCTGCTGGCTCCTGTCCCCCTGGCAAAATGGCTTTTTGGGAAGTGTCTCTGGGCTCTCTGGGACTGGGGAATGACCTTTTCCCCTCAGTGCATGGCCTGATCCTGTCCTTGGGGGCAGCTGGGACACAGCAGGGGCCATTCCCTGGCACAGCAAAGGATTTGGGTCCACAGGCACCAGGAATTTGCTGTGGAGGTTTCCCAGGGCATGGGGTCCCTGATGTGCAGCAGGTCCAGAGGTGCAAATTGGGCTCTCAGGGGTAATTAATTGATAATAATGAGGGTGGTCAGGCCCGGGCACAGGGTGCCCAGAGCAGCTGTGGCTGCCCCTGGATCCCTGGCAGTGCCCAAGGCCAGGCTGGACACTGGGGCTTGGAGCAGCCTGGGACAGTGGGAGGTTCATGTCAGGGTGTTGCACTGTATGGCCTCTAAAAACCCCTTCCAACCCAACCTTCTCTCTGATTTCTGAGTCTCTGATCTTCTCCTCTCCTTCCAGGGGATGGCCAGGTGGATTTTGATGAATTTATGACCATTCTGGGACCTAAGCTGGTGTCATCGGAGGGCAGGGACGGTTTCCTGGGGAACACAATAGACAGCATATTCTGGCAGGTAAGTGAGCATTGCTTTAATTGCAACTTCAGCAATTAGCCAGCTGCTGAGCCAGCTCTCAGGAGCTCACAGAGTGGATTTGTTGAGGGGCACAGCATGATTTACTGCGTGGGAATGATTGTGGAAAGGGTGTTGAGGTCCATCATGCCGGGGCTTGTGGAAGAACATCCCAGGTGTGTGGAGGGAATTGTGTCCAGCCAAGCCCTGTGTTCCTGTGGGTGGATGCAGCTGGGCACAGCAAAGCCCCCCAAGACTCCTGCAACACCTTTGGGAGTCTGGATTTCACTTTTGGAAGAGAAAAGCATTTTTCTCCAGGAATCCTTTGAGTTGGGAACCTTGAAACCATCCGGCTGCTCCCAGAAGCGTGTCCCTGTTCAGGGTGCCTTGCCTGTGGCAGGGGCTGTTCTGCACAGAGGGAATGTGCTGGGCAGGGCAGCTCCCACTGGGATTTCTGCTGAATTCAGGGATGAGTTCGGGATAAACCTGTACTGTACCAGAGAAAGTTTGGGGTGGTTTGGTCCTGCTGCTCCCAGGCACTGGAAGGAGACAGATCCAGCACTGGGAGCTGCTTTTTGCCTGCCCTGCAGTGAGACTTTAAACAGCATTGGAGCTTCCAGGAAAAGCAGTCCAGGCTGTTATGGCAGGATCCAAAATCCCCCAAACCACAGAGCTGCACGTTTGCTGCCAATGGATCAAATGTGTGGCTTCCTGTGGGATTCCAGCTCCTTTCACTGACCATCCCACAACCTCTGCCTGCTAAGAAACTTTGGCTGTTGCCAAGTTTAATGAAGCAAAAGAGCCAAACCTGGAAATGAGAATTTCTACCTTCTTTTACAACCCTCCAGCCCCGTCCAGACTGAACTGGGTGGAGCTTTGGAAGAGTATTTTAAAAGGCTTTAAAAAACCTGTTCCTGGCCTCCTGGCATGGGACAGAAATAACCCTGAAAATTCTGCTCTGGATTCCAGGATTTGGTTGTCAAAGCAGGAGTTTGGTGCTGGTGAAGCCCCCGTGATTTGTGATGTACCTGGGGGGAGTAAATGGCACCAGGAGGGGCAGGACTGGGAGCCAGGGATGTTTTATTGCCTCCACTGCTCCTTGGGAGCCTCATCCCAGCCTGGGAGGGAGAGGAGGGAGCCCCATCCCATCCCACTGAGCCATTGGTGCCTTCCAGAATTCCAGCCCCTCAGGAGCTGCTCAAGAAGCAAAAATCCTGGTAGGAAAATCAAATTTGTGAGCTGAGCTCTTGGATGGGGAGCAGAGAAGTCTGGAACCTTCCTGAAAATTCCACTCGCAGTTCAGCCCACTGCTTTTAGTGACCCTCCCACCTCTGCAAATGCCTGGAATGAGCCAGGGAGATGGGATTGTGCCTGGATTTACAGCAGCAGGGTTCCTGGGATCAGCTTCCACAGGGACATGGCCATGGTGCCTCCCTGGCTGTGGTGGGACAGTGAAAAGGGAGCAGAGGCTGCAGGTGAGAGCCCTGGGTGGGCAGGGACACCCCGGGGGCTCCTTCAGGCAGCAAAGCTCTAACTCAATTCCACAAATGCTCCATGGCCTTGGAAAACAACAGTTATGGGCTTTACCACCTCTTTACTCAGCACTTCCCTGGATTTCTGAGCCCTTGAAGAGCTGCAGTTGCTTTTCCTCTGTACTCTGTCAGAGTACATAGTCTTTGCAGCTTTTTCCCAAAGAAAAAGCAAGGAAAAAATCACAGATGTGTCATTCAGGGAACAGGTTCCCTTTGCCCATTGCTCCCTGGCTTTACCCAATCCATCTGCAGGGCCATCAGTCACCTCATTTCTGCCTCTGCATCATCTCCAGTGGGGTTCCTGATGGGAAACCAAGCCTTTTTGGGCATCAGGCCTTGGCCATGTTTCCCATTTCCCCCTGATGTACAAGTCCCACATTTTCTGGAGCGGATGGCAGGGGCTGAGCCTGGGTTGCTGACAGAGCCCTTCAGCCCTGCAGCCATTCCCCAGGAAGGATTTCAAGGAGGGAATGGTGCCCACAAGGCTGTGGCTGTGCCCAGTGCTGGGGGGCAAGGATGGGACAAAAGGGACACCTGGCTGGGCAGTGCCACCATGACCTCACTCCAAAGCTTCTTAAATCAGTCCCACGGGAGAGAGAAACCCTGTGGGCAGAGAAAGTGCCTTCCCGTCTCCCAACCAAGCAGCTTCCCTCCAGCCCTCTCCATGCTGGGATCCCTTTGCCAAGCTCATTTCTAAGGGCAAAGACTTCCAGGCTCCAGTGTTAAACACGTCCTTTGGGATGGAATGTGGAGGAGCACCAGGCCCTGGGGCCCAGCAACAGGGCCAGAGGGAATAACAGCCCTGGATGACAGGTTTTTAATGAAATGAACCTCTCTGGGGTGGCTGAAAGGCTTTGGGAAGTCAGGACAAGTGGGATTGTTCAACAACAGGGTGCAGGAGGAATTCTGTGCCCACAGCACTGATGAGGTGGTTTGGAAAAGTCAAAACTTGGTACCGTGAGCAGCTGAGGGCCAAAGCACTGCCTGATTCATTTCCCCCTCTTCCCTTTGCTGTGTGCACATGGGGGCTGCTGGAATTCCAGACAGGACATCTGGGGGCTTTGCCTGGCATGAGGGGACAGTGCTGGATCATCCCCTCAGCCACGTTCGTCCCATCAGAGATGAGCCAGCACGAATCCCTGGGCTTCAGGAGCAGCCTGGGCATTTGGGGATAAACAGAGCTGCTTTGCAGGAGCGGGAGGAGCAGAATTCCAATGGGGAGACACTGCTCAGAGCTCCCATTTCTCACTGTTGGCATATCTCTGCAGGTCCTGCACAGCGAACAGCTCAGCAGCTGTTGGTGTTTTCTGGCTTTGGGGGAACATTTTCCTTTCTCCAGGCTCCCACAGACTTTTGCTAGGGGGAGGGATATCCTGGGGTTTATCACCTTTGATGAGTGAGTAGGAATGGCCAAAAATCCAACAGCACCCCAGTACAAGGAGGGAGGGCTATGCAGGGCCAGCAGGGACCCCTCAGGTGTGAGCTGCACCCTCAGCACAGGCACCAAAGGACACCTTGTTCCCTGGAAAATGGGGCAGGGACCATATCCAGCTGTGGGGTTGCATTTGGGGCTGGCTGGCGAGGGAACTGAGCGAGAGGAAGGCGGGATGAGCGCTGGCTGCGAACACGGGAGAGCAGAGGGAGCTGCCGGGGGTGGGACACGGAGGTTTCCCCTCCCATCCCAGGCACTGAGGGTTGGTGCTCTGCCCGGCCCTAATCCCGTGTGCCGCTGTCGCTGAGAATGCAGGAGAGTCCCCGGGGACCGATCTGCGCTCTCCTGAGCTGGTCAATCAATTAGTGCCTTAATAGAGGGAAATGAAGGGGAAAATGTGTGGGAATGGCGGTGGCACAGAGCAGGGCATGGAGGGAGCAGGGAGTGAGGGAGCAGGGAGTGAGGGAGCAGGGAATGGAGCAGGGAGTGAGGGAGCAGGGAGTGAGGGAGCAGGGAATGAAGGAGCAGGGAGTGAGGGAGCAGGGAGTGAGGGAGCAGGGAGTGAGGGAGCAGGGAGTGAGGGAGCAGGGAATGAAGGAGCAGGGAGTGAGGGAGCAGGGAGTGAGGGAGCAGGGAGTGAGGGAGCAGGAGTGAGGGAGCAGGGAGTGAGGGAGCAGGGAATGAAGGAGCAGGGAGTGCGGGAGCAGGGAGTGAGGGAGCAGGGAGTGAGGGGCTGTGTTGGGACTGTCTCCAAAGATAATTTTGCCTGGAGAAGGATTTTTCTTTATGGACTTCAGAGACAAACCTGCTACAGTTGCTTCTTGTGTGTGTTTCTCCTCCTGTCCCTGCAGAGGAGTTAATCTGATGATGGCAAATGAGCCTTGCTGCAGAGGAATTGTTTGTGCCCGTGTCCAATTTGATGTGGGAACAGATCCAGGTGCCTCTCTGGGGCCAGCCCTTCCTCTCTCTTCTCCTCCTCCCCCTCCTGAGGCAGTGCAGCCCCTCTGGGCTGGTGCAGGATGTTGTAAAACCACAGGATGGGACATTTTACATCTTGCAGAAGAATTTTTTGCTGTTGCTGAGGTGCTCTGCTGCAAAAATCTTGATTCCTGGATTTCAGGACCTGCTGTGTCAGCTTTTCAAAGAACCTTCTTAATTCAGCTGCCAGGGAGAAAGAGAGGAGAGAGATTGGGAAGGAATTCTTTACTCAAGGGGTAGTGAGGCCCTGGCACAGGGTGCCCAGAGAAGCTGTGGCTGCCCCTGGATCCCTGGCAGTGCCCAAGGCCAGGCTGGACACTGGGGCTTGGAGCAGCCTGGGACAGGGGAAGGTCCCTCCAAGCCAACCCATTCCACATCTCTGTGATTCACAGATTCGGTGGCTGCTCTGGGGTTTAAATCAGGAACTGCAGCTGAAAGTTTGGGTGGAAATTTGATAGATGGGGCCAAAAACGAAGAATTTGGGCTGGACCATTGCACCAGGAACACCTCCCCAAATCCTCTTCCACCAAACAAATCGTCCCACAGCACTACCTCCTTCTGGGCAGCACTTTTTGATTGCTGAACCTGAGATATCTTCAAGTGATTTCCACAGAAAAAATTCTGTCCATTTAAAACAACCATTTCTTGGGTTTTCCCTGCTGGAAAAGTAAAGAGGAGGTTGGAAACCTTGGCATTGATTATCCTGCAAAACCACTGCAATGTGAGCTGGGAGCCAAGGCAGAGCCCGTTCCTGGGACACCCCGCTGTGCTCATTGTGTTCTCCAGTGCCCCTTAACGCCAGCATCCTGCCCATATCCTAATTTCAGGAATTGAAGATCTCCTGCCACAGCTGCTCCTGCAGTTTAGGTCATGGTTTCCTCATATCCATATTTAAAAGGTGAGATTTTCCATGGAGGGATGCAGGTGGCTGCTGTGAAGTTCATCCCAAAAAACCTGGGACACTGCTCAGTGTCCTTTAGCTCATGCCAAATATCCTGGGACTCTCCCAGAGTGTCCTTTAGCTCATCCCAGATAACCTGGGACACTCCCTGAGTGTCCCTTGGGGCTCTCAGAGGGAAACAGCCACTTCCAGGGTCCAAGTCAAGGGATCTGCTTTGGGCATCAGCCTCAGGAAGGGCTAAATTGTGCCTCAGAAGTGCCATTTTTACTGCATTTGGTGTAAAAAATGTGGAGGGAAGTGATTCAGGTGGAGCTGTGTGCACTGGGGACAGTTAAATGTCACCTTGTGGGCCCCGGCAAGGCTTTCAAGGCCTTTGTGCGTTGAGTTCCAGCTCCGTGGTGCCGTTATCAGTGGAAGGGGAACAGTTCTGCTGCCTCACTGAGCCTCCCCTCGCTGCCAGGGCATTCCCTGTTGCTCTCTGTGATCTGTGGGAGAGATGAGCCCATGCAGGGATGAATCCATCTCCAGACACTGCTCCCTGTCCCTAGGCCTGTGTCCAGATGTGCTGGCACAGCTGGTGCAGATGTGAGCACTGCAGGGGCTTCTGCCTGGGCCGTGGTGGCACAGCTGTCCCTGTCACCCCCTGGAGCCCCGTGCAGAGGATGAATCCAGCACAGCAGCTCTGGGAGGCCTCACGTTCATCTGCCTGTGAAGGGACCTCCCTTCCACCCCCACATTTTCCCTGTGACAAAATCCACCCTCCCAAACCTCCAGGGCCGAGTTTACAGCTCAGCACTCGAGACAGTGGAGATGGCAAAGTTTTGGAAGCAGCAAAGCAGGAGAAAAGCAGGATTTTCTTGCCCAGATGTGGTTTTGAGCTTCAAGCAGCACATTTAGCCCTCAGAACTGCTCTGCTGCTTTGGTTCAGAGCCTGTTTAAAGCAGGCAGTTGATATCCAGAGGGTTTCTGCCTGCTGGGTTCAGGATCTGGCTGCCCTGGAAGGTGTGACAGGCCTTTGTGCACCCTCTGCAGCACTCAGAGACACTTTCTTCAGCAGCTCTCATGGTCCAGAGGTTCTTCTTTCTGTGCCAGTTTATTTATAAACTCAGTCTGCAGCTCCAGGGCTTTTTTTGGGAGTTTGTTTTCTCTTGCCTGGTGTGTGAAATAGGAATTGTGCTGTGGATTTCTCAGGGATTTACTTGGAAGCATCAGGAGCAGGCTGTAGGAAAGGTGAATGCGTGGGAGCATCACCTGAGGGGTGCATGGCACAGGGCTGGGAGAGGACTCCTGGCTTTCTGTGGACTCCTTCCTGAGGGGAGCAGAATCCCCAGCACCCCTGAGGACCAGGATCCATCCCCAGTGCTGCTTTTTGAGGAACTGGGATAATTTTTCCTTTGGAAAGGCCTCGTTGAGTGATGGAGCACAGGTGATGAGTTTCAGCAGGGGACTTCCAGAGGAAAATCCCAAACCCCCTCACTCCCAGGGTCAGGAAGGAGTTTCTGCCAGAGAGGAGGCTCCACCTGGCCTTAAATCCCAATCCAGATCTCAGGATCATCCATCCATCATCCACCCATCCATCATCCATCATTCATCTTC